>ML793869.1:0-52414 GCA_009831015.1 Picea engelmannii | reverse complement strand
TGTATTGCTTAAGAATATATATATGCATTGCTTTAATTCGCAGGTTTAAAACTTACACAATCCTCATCTCACCATACAATGGTTGATGAAGAAAATCAAGTAGAATTCTTTGAGTTTCCCATTCGGGAGACCAATGGAGAAAAAAAAAATAAAAAATTAATCCCTCTACCCTTCCTCATTTCCATGTCCTCATTTCAGAATACCCTAACAACTTATTATTTGAGTTTACAATTGTGTATAGGACCTATGACTACACCTCATATGAGAAAAAACACAAGATCTTTCCTTCTACGTTGGAGGACTCAAATTTGAGATGGTTCATGGGATTAGAGGGTGACAACATTACAAGATGGGATAAAATGAAGCAAATTTTAGTAACAAGTATAGGGACTATTGCATGGAAAGAGATACACGAGATGAAATATTATGAATGACCCAAGTGGAAAATGAATCTTTGGAAGAATTCAAGGAACGGTTTCAACTTAGATATAATAAATCCCACAATTTTACTCTCGATGAAGACTCACTTAAACCTATATTTAATAATGGATTAAGGGGAAAAATCATGGATACATTGAATATCCTATAAAATGGATATTTTTTCTATATGGATTATGGATAGATCAAGCAGATATTCAAAAATTACTCTAGATCCACCAGGAATAAAGGTAGGCATGGTAAGGGAATGGCTAGAAAATATTCTCACCCAGAAGATCTTATTAAAAATAAGATAGGAGGATTACTAGAATATATGAAAACTAAAACTTTTCATTCACTATCGATGCAAATGGATACCTTGCAGGTTAAGAAAAAAAAAACATTAAAGTATTTGGACATTTTTTTCCCCCAAATGCACCAAAAGGAATCCTAGGAATGAATGTCCACTTAATGTTGTAGAAGTCTATGCAATATTTGAAGGTCCACATCGTACTAATAAGTTCCATTATTTTCTAGGCTTAAAATATAGATATTAGGGAGTAGAAGAAAATGTGGAATCACTATGCTTCATCGAGAGGAAACTACGAGTACCTAGGCCATTCCAACAAGGTATGAACTACACTCCTAAATAATTTAATGGTTTTTATTCATAAATTCCTTCTAAAAAATAGTATCACTCTACTCCATCCACTTAGCCCATGCAAAACTAATGGTATTATCTGAGTCAACCTATACAACCTCTTTATCAACCTTTTCAAAACC
The DNA here is from genome assembly GCA_009831015.1 of Picea engelmannii. Classification (NCBI taxonomy): domain Eukaryota; kingdom Viridiplantae; phylum Streptophyta; class Pinopsida; order Pinales; family Pinaceae; genus Picea; species Picea engelmannii. The sequence goes on along the minus strand of ML793869.1, from coordinate 51,214 downwards.
AACTTCCAATGAAAAAATATCAGTGGACTAATCCTCCAAAAGGGTGGAGGCCTCCAAAATAGTAGCAACAATATTTTCTTCCCCCTCCTCCTAAACCAAAAAATGCTTCCATGATTTTTGTACCTCATCCTCCAAAACAACCACAGTTACCTACACAACCAACCCTTAATCCAAACAATAGGTAAGTCCAATCTATGTACAATAATGAAGTAACATATCAAGCTTATTCTATATATCTTCAAGGTATCAACCTCATATCAAGAAAGGTGTTAAAAGAACCTCCTCTCACTACCAAGCCCATATAAGACTAAATTTTTTAAAAAGAGGACACACTCCCTCAAGGAAAACCTCTTCCTCAACAAAACCCACCAAGATCTGAAAGAATAAACACTAAGAAAACATACACATTTTCAGAGAATGAACTATTGGGTGGATTTAAGAGTTTATATGTCAAAATGCCTCTCCTACAAACCATAAAGATGCCCCAATTTAAAACATGTTCCTCAAGGAAGAATGTATTAAGATACTTGGAATGGAGAAGAATGATTCCCCTACAGTCATTTTGGTAGGACAACTTGCAAATCTCATTCTTGGTAGAGTGTTTGCCCCAAAATATTTGGATCCAGGAAGCCCTGTAGTAAATCTCCATCAACCATATTCTAATCTAGAACAATTTTATAGACATAGTGGAATCCATAAATTCCATGACCAAATACACAATCCTTAGACACATACTCTACTCCAAATAGTAGATAGATCATTACTAAATCCCGAGGGAGTATTAGACTATCTAATGGTATTTATTGATTCATGGGATTATCCAACTGATATTTTTTTTCTCCAAAACAAATACAAGATAAATAGGTACCATCTCATCTTTGGGATACCATGGTTGGCAACAATGAATGCATACATCAACTATACAGTAGGAAACATGATCACCATCACTAATGGCCAATATAAAAATTAGTTTGTTCTATATACCCTTGCCCAACCATTAATGGTAGTAGACTCTCCAATTTGGGTTGGATAAGAATAATATGAATTAAATCAAACCTTTTTTTACCCTATCCTCACCATTTACAAATGCTTAGATAGAAAACGATTTGATGAAGAGACCTTCATATGAAATGTTTTGAACCTTGTTGTTGTCAAATTGGATGGTCTAGTTGATTTGCATCAACTTGAAAAATTTGTTGGTAAAGAAGGGAATTTATGGTCATACCTCCTCACTACTGAAAATAATAAAAAAATAGTCAAAAACATAGAAATATACCCCTCCCAAACTATAAAAATAAGCACCAATATCACTAATGAACAAGAGAAAAAAATGTTTTATGTCCTTAGAAAACATATTGCATCCTTTGCATGGGACTACAAGAAGATGAAAGGAATTTGTCCCTCCATTTTTATCCATCATATATACATCAAACATGACTATAATCCCATTAGAAAACCTCAAATAAGGATGAGCCCTACACTAAAATACATTGTTAAAGAATAATAACAAAAAATATTGGATGTTGGACTCATCTACCCAATTTTTTATAGTGAGTGGATTTCACCCTTGGTCATTGTTCCCCCCAAAAAAGGAAAAAGGATAGTATGTGTGGACTACATGGAAACTATCAAAGAAACTAGAAAGGACCATTTTCCTTTACCTTTTATTGACCAAGTTCTAGATGTCCTAGAATGAAAGAAGTACTTCTCATTTTTAGATGGATTTAGTGGGTATCAAATACAAATAAATTCTAATGATCAAGACGAGACCACCTTCAGCTTCCCCTAGGGTAAGTTTTCCTACAAGGTCGTTCATTTTTTCCTATGAAATGCTCCTGCAACGTTTCAAAGAGTTGTGCTAAGCATATTTTCGGACCTTATCCATGAGACTATGGAAATTTACATGGATTACTTCACACCCTATGGAAATTCCTTTCAGGAAGCCTTAACCAATATTGACAAAGTGATTCAAATGTGTGAAGAAATGAACCTCTCCTCAATCCATGAAAGATGTAATATTCTTATTGATGAGGGGTGTTTTCTAGGTCATCATTTATCCTCTATAGGAATTGAATTAGAACAAATAAAGGTAAACAATATTAAACACCTTCTTAGCCCACAAAAGAAAAAAGATGTGATAAATTTTCTTGGGAATGCAATTTATTATAGGAGGTTCATCAAAGACTTTAGAAAACTAGCTTCTACATTGTTTAACTTTCTATCTAAAGACATAAATTTTTGTTGGACACTAGAATTCCAAAAAGAATTTAAATGAATTAAAGATAAAATAATTACAACCCCTATTGTTCAAGGTTCTAAATGGGATATCCCCTTCCACATCCATATCAATGCTTGAGACAAATAAATAGGGGAATTTTTTGGCTAGAAATAAGAAAAAATTCCAAATGCCATGTATTTTATCGACAAAAAATTGTATGTTGCTGAGCTCAATTATACAATTAGAAAGAAATAATGTATTGTAGTATTATATTCCATAAATAAATGTAGGAACTATGTCTCTAGCTATCCAATATTTGTGCATACAAATCATGTTTTCATGAAGTATTTAATGAACAAACATGATATAAATGTTGTAATAATTAGTTGGATTTTATTATTGCAACAATTTGATATCACAATACTTGATAAATATGGAAAGAAAAATGTTGTTGCAGATTTTTTTTCAAGATTAACTAACAATGAAGAAGATGAAGTTGTGGATGACAATTTTTTGGATGAACACCTATTTGGAATTTCAGTAGAGACTCCCTAGTTTTCTAATATAGCCAATTATGTAGCAACATGAAATTTTTCTCAATACTTCTCCCACAGGGAAAGATGCAAAATCATCAAGTCAAGTGCTATCAATAGATGGATCCATGGGTACTTGTTCAAACTTTGACCATATCAAATTTTGAGGATATGTGTAAGAGAAGATGAGGCTCATGAAATTCTCCATGCATGTCATGATCAACCCTGTGGGGATAAATAGGCAACAAAGAGGAAAAATTACAAAATTTTTCAAGTTGGATACAATTGGACTACTCCCCACAGAGCTGCTTACCACTAGATTTCTCACTGTGATGAATGCTAAAGAATGGGAAAACCTACAAAGATATATGAGATGCCTTTACAGTTTCAAGTCCCATTGGAACCATTTGAAAAATGGGGATGTGGCTTTTTGGGGTCTATTAAGCCTCCTTTGGAACAAAAGAGGCACATCCTAGTGTGCACATATTATTTGACAAAATGGGATAAAGTCAAGGCAATGAAAACTGCAAAAGAGGACAAGGTAGCTCATTGGAAAATTGAAAACTTAAAGAGGTGGTACACTATTGATAAATTGAAAACTTAAAGAGGTGGTACACTATTGAAAAATTGAAAGAGATGATTTTGATGAGGATGACCCCAGGGGAATACAGATCAAATAAATAGAGGGAGATCATGCAGTGGAAGGGAAGGCTTCATATATGGCTGACCGATTAAGACAAAGAAACATAATATTGGCATCGAAGAAGCACCTAATATGGACATCAACGGGGATTATTGGGACAAGGAAACCATAAACCAAGTGGTATATTTGCTAAAGGAGTATGAGGTTCTATTCCCCCAAATATTTTCAGATATGAAGGTAATCACAGGATCTCTTGGGGCCATGAAAATTCAGCTAAATCCCAATACTAAACCAATTAAAAGGAGACCATTTCACCTAAACCCAAAGTATAAATAAAAGGTACATAAAGAGATGGATTGGATCTTCGATGCTAGGATCATTGTTTACCTAGAAAAGTCATATTGGATTAGTCCAATGGTGGTGCAACCAAAGAAGAAAAGTGACATACAAATTTGTGTCGACCTACATAGCCTAAATGTGAACTATGTACATGATCCATTCCCTACACCTTTTACCAATGAAGTATTGGAAAATGTGGGTAGACGTGAGGCCTACTCATTGACAGAGGAAATCTTAGGATACGATCAAGCATGAATCCTTGATTAAGATCAAGCCAAGACGATGTTTACGATGGAGTGGGGATCGTTTTCTTACACAATGATGCCATTTGGGTTTAAGAATTCCCCTACGGCACTTTCTAGGGTTGTGGTCATGACATTCAACTATTTTATTCACAAGTTCCTAGAAGTGTGCTTCAATGACTGGACGTTGTTCATCCTTTTAAAAGTATACATGCAAGCCCTATGATTGATATTGGACAGATGTTGCCAGCTCCAAATTTCCTTAAATATGAAGAAATGTATATTTTGTACACCATTTGGGACACTACTAGGGAAAGTGTTCTACAAGGAGGTATTGTTGGTGGATTAAGAAAATATTTTTTTGATATTGTACATGGTGGCCCCTGCTTCTTTCTGGGAATTATGCACTACTTTGGGTCACATGGGGTATTATAGAAGGTTTATTCAAAGCTTTTCAAGAAACTGCTACGCAAAGACACAAAGTGTCTTTGGACACAAGAATGTTAGAAATTATTGGGTACACTGAAGGAGAATTTGGTGACTATGTCAAGCTTGGTCTTTCTAGATTGGTCCAAGATTTTCCATGTTCATGTAGATGTGTCATATATTGCGTTGGGTGTAGTTCTTGTGCAACTTGGTGAGGGAATTATTGATCATCCAGTTTATTTTTCCTACCATAATCTATCCCACTCACATAAGAATTATACCACAACAGAGTGTGATGGTCTGGCTATGGTATATGAATTGCAAAAGGTTTGCCACTATTTTCTTGTCACTCATTCAAGTTTTTCATTGATCATTTTTTTGGGCAACATAATCATAACACAACAAGATTCAATGGAAAATAAATAAAACCAACAAGAATCAATCACATAAATTTAACAAAATATTTGTGGTAAAACCTTTCATAAGGGAAACATCCACAGGGTAATGATAATCGGTATTCTTATTGATCAAGGAAGAATTACAATAGCCAAACACAAGCTTGAAAACATTAAATGCATCCCACACACTGCTTGCCTCTGCCTCTATGGAAATTCCTAGATATACAGAATCTATCACAAAGCTACACAAACTAATCAAACACTGATCAAATAGTTACACAAATTGATCAAATAATTACATAGACTGATCACTTTAGAGTGCATGCATTCATATTCTATTTTTAGCTAATTTGGTTCAACTAACTACACAATATTGGGAGTTAATAAATATGATCTGCATGGGAATTTGGTTGGAATGTTTAAACAATATCCACCTTGACAACAATTTACCTGATATATCATGTCCAATTTTATTCATCACCTTACCTACAAGCCAAGAGAATCCAAACACCATCACAACTCCATAAATTCTCTAACAATATTATTACATGAATATGTCTGCAAGATTTTCTCTAGTATGGACCATTCTTCCTTCATCAATAACTTGCATTATAAAATGATGCATTGTTCCATTTTGATACATTGGATTGTTAGTCAAATGCATAATGTTTTGACCACCACAGGACACCTCATCCTGTACTTGTCCAAACTTACCCAACAGATCCTTGCATTCTTGCAAGACATAACCTGAGGTAGGTATCCTCTTGTCCAAATATCTTGAATCATAACCACAGACTAAATCATTGCAACCACTGTAGGTGATACTTGTTCTTCTATGCTTCTAAGATACTAAAGCACCCATTTCCTTGGAATAGTGAAAGAGGTGTATTAAGCTATTTCTGAAATCCCTGTCACCCATTGTCCTCACAATCGATGGCTCAAGTGTCATCATGGTGGGTTGTTAAGGTTTGGTGGTGGACTTGTAGTTGGGCCATTGTAGATATTCTGGTCACTTGTTTACTTCCCATCTGACGACCTGAAGGCCGTTGTAGTAGTTTGATCATATTTCTGTAAAGGGAGGTCTGGGGCTGCAATGCCTGCCATATGATCCATTCCATTCAATGGTCCAAAGTTTTCTTGCAACATTCCTTTATTTTAATGTTTGTGTGGCCTCGAGCTTGGAGCCACATGATTTTGGCAACTATTTAAATGATGGAAGAGTTGGGATTTTGTGACAATTAATATTATTCTTTATGGTTGGTCGGTTTATTAGGGGTTTTGTGAAATTAAATATGGAAGGTGTTCATAGAGAAGAGAGGAGAGGAAAGTAGAGAAGAGAAGGTATTTTTTTGTCAAATTTTGATAAAGTGATCGGTTTCGATGGGTTTTGTTTTGTATGGCGTTTCAGGTTTGACACTTGTCATTATGGGGAGGAGACACAAAAAAAATAAAACCATGATAAGGGTTGGTTTGGCCCATGTCAGGTGTGATCCAAAGGTGATTATAATGGCTTAGATGTCCTTGAGTCATGGTTTCTCAACCACAAGCTAGTCCCACAGGTCACAAACATATTAGCAAAAAAAAACATTATTCTGTACCTCACATTGCAGAGAAAAACAAAGATAAAAAGGAAAGAAATATATTTTGGTTAAAAGGAAGGAAGGGAAGATAGAGGGAAAGAGAATATCGAAAGAAGATAAAAACATAGAAAGAAGGGAAGAATTGCATAAGAGAACTTTGTAATAGTAAGCTAAAGTAAATCCAAGTTGAATTTAATCATTGTTTTTGAATTCTTGAGTTCTTGTAACTTTGGATGAGATTTAAGCCATTGGGCACTAATATTTAGTGTTTAAAAAAGGGTTTTCAACTTAGTGATTATTTTTAGAAAATGAATCCTATAGAAGCATTAAATATGTAATTTCATATTTTTTCTAGTTTAATTGAAGTGTTGATTGTGCATGTTCAATGTTCTTTGCATGTCCTTATTTTTTCAAATCTTTGTGTGTTTCCAAATTGTTAATTTTATGTTGTGTTTGTGTGATGTCCCCAACCACCTAGACCGGGCCATGCCACTCCATAAAATACTCTTACTAAGATCTAAAACCAATTTGTGACATCCCAACCATAGACCTGTTGGGCTATGCCACACAAAAAATCTTGCGGAATATCATACATCTATACTTAAACAGAGAATTACATTTTGTTAATACATAGATTAATGTGCAAATAAAAGTAAGCCTATACATGCAGCGTATACAAAAAATACTCATAAATATAAGACAAGTAAAAATACACAACAAGAAATTGAACACATAATTGATACTTATCTTTTACAGAAGACCACCAACTGCATGCACACTCTCCACGAACCTCCCAGCCTTAGACCACGTTGCACATCACTCTCAACAATGGGTCACCCCTGAGTTAGGACTAAACTCCACTTGGGTAAGGGATTCCTAGGATAGGATGAGACAATAGGAAGTTACACAGTCAACCAGAAGGATTCCATCCCAAGAACCAATTCATACTAACAACCCACAACCTCTCATTCCTCACATGTTTGTCCCACCCCAGGAAGTGTTCCCCTTCTCTGCTCAACATTCCTTCGACTACCCCACTTCCTTTCCAACGCTTCAACAACATATCATACATGAATTCTTAGAGCAATATAGGTTCATTTGATCTCCCTTTGGTAAATCCCTTCCACAAAAACCTCTCTCACCCGGAGAGAGTTTCTCACAGGCATGACAAACTACCTCTTCAATCCCACAGGCCCGACAACCTACTTCTTTAGCTTAGATCCTACGTCAACCTGTTATAGGCTCAGGTAAAAACAACAAAAGAAAACGGGTAAGGGAAACAACTATGCTCAGATAGGGAACTTTGTTGCCAACAACAACAAATGGTTAAGGCATAATACAGGCTCGGGCAAGGTACAGGTGCATTGTGCTTAACAAGAATTGTACATGATCACTATTGAAGGTGTGCCTGCAGGTTTCAGGGGTGCATGATGATGTAGACATCAACTCCTCACCGAAAAATGGTTGAGTGCATGCGTGAATGGGAAAAGATGGCTCTCTACGTGCATGGGGGAAAAAGATGGGAAAACAGACTATTCTCCCCACATATATTAGCATGCCCCATGATTGACACATAGATCTCCTCGAGCTAGTTTCTCTCAACTTGGGATTCATTCCCTCATCCATGAAACTTAGGATAAAACAAGTATCCTCACCATAGTCTGTAGGTAATAAAACTATAATATTCCCCTTAAGTTAAGACCTCAATATTAGCCCTCTTGCCTAGTCTCCTAGCCCCCTCCCTTTCCCTTCCAAGTGGATCTTATGAAATATTCCTGAGCCCACTGATCAAGCTATTTGCTACTGATATAATGTTTTGTCTTGCAGATCTGATACACTGGGGGGTTTCTAGATGCCTTTCAGTTGTATGTTTGAGATCTTAATGGTTATTGCATGTGCATGTGGGTTATTTTATGTGCATGTTGGTTATTGCATGTTCATGTTGCATATTTATGGTTTTAACAACATATAAAGGATGCATGCATAAGTAAAGAACATCAACTGCCCATTATCATGTATTATATGGTTCAAGCATGGAAATACAATAGCCTACCGGAAATATAGAATATAAACATCAGCTAGATCTCAAGGATCATCATTGGAATACAAGAAAATAGCATAAAAATACCCATGATCAGAAGATGATAGAAGATATGATGCATGCACAGATGGATCGACAAGAATATGCGATTATGGAGAAGTATGGTAACCGCTACCAGCTAGAAAACTCATCCGAAAGAATAGACAGTAAGAATGCACTGGAAATTTCTCCAATAGAAGTGCCCTGGCCTCTAGATTGAAATGGATGAGTGTCAGATCTCAGATCTGGTCTCTGAGGCACTGTATTTGGACCCCTGGGGGGTTTGCGCACCTCCTAGGACTCTAGATGCATCCCAAAGGATTCCACCAATGAAATATGATTCTATATGGATCAAAATGATCATCTTGCCAAATGTGGAACTGGGTTGGAAGGAATTTCTCAGATCTGCTCTGATACTCTGCATGCAACCCAAAATGTTTGTCCAGAAGAGTTGCGCCCTAAATGGTTGGATGAGGCGATATGTAAGATTCCCCCATCATAATTCGACGATAGATGGCTCAATAGAAGCGCCCTGGCTGGATCTCAAATGGGTTGGAAGGAAACTACAATATGGACTCAGATTTCTTGCAGCTCTCCAAACCCTCAAACTGAGTTGCGCCCTCACTAGTTGAGTTGTGCACTCTGCAATGGATACTCCTAAAAAGTATGATGAAATACCTGGATTGTATATCCAATGGGATAGGGTGTGTCTCTCAACACCGAAACCAATCAATGGTTGTGGTTTCCTCTAGAAATCCACAAAACAATAAGGTCGGCTCTCTTCCTCCTCTGGGAAGTCTCAACATCATATCATAACAATGCATAATGAGGAATTAAGTCAAATTCATCTCTTTATACCTTTCCCAATCTAATTCGCCATTGACCTCACTTAATCTAGGCACTTTTCTTCCTAAGGTGAATAATTAATTAATTAAGTCCACCTTTAGCACCTTTTCATTCTAATTCTTCGTTGACTTAGTCTTAAGTGACTTTTCCTAAGTATTTTGGCTTAATTCATCGTTTAGCCATTAGTTCCTCCTTATTTCTCCATATTGTTCCCTGTTTGTGCTTGACTATAGTTTATGTGAACACATAGACTACTAATTCACTCCATGCTGGCCTACTCTTGGGAACAGTACATCACAGTCCTCCCTTCCCGAGATTGCTTTTCCTCAAGCAACATCAATCCTGGGTGCTGTAAGATATGTTCTCCCTCCCATGTGGCATCCTCCACTGGAAGACCCCTCCATCTAAACAAGCACTCCCTGATGATCCTGCTCCTCAATCTGCGCTCTCTCTGCTCTAGTACCTCCTCTGGCACTAGCTCCAACTGACCCTCCTCATCCAAGGGTGGAAACTCCTATGAAATGCTAACTTGTTGTCCCAGATCCTTTTTAAGGAAAGAGACATGAAAGATGTTATGAATATTGCTACCTTCTAGTAGCTCTATCTCATATGCCACCTTGCCTATCCTCCTAATGACTCTGTATGGCCCGTAGAACTCCAGCTTCAACTTCTCTGCTCTGCTCCTCTTCAAGGATGACTGTTTGTATGGCTGTAATCATAGGAAAACCAAATCCCCTACCTCGAAACTTTTCTCAATTCTATGTCGGTCTGCATATATCTTCTACTAGTTCTGAGTTGACTGCAAGTTATCCCTTACTGATTAAAGAATCCTCTGAATCTCCTCCACCCAGTCCTTGGCCCGGGGCCCTATTGTCCCCAAACACAGTTTCCATAAAGGAGGGTGCATCGTATCCATACAATTCCCTAAACAGTGACATCTTGATAGACATATGGTAAGTTGTGGTGTAGCAATACTCACCCATATGTAACCATCTCACCCAAGTGAATTTCTNCCCCCACATAGTTCTTGAAATACCCCTCCACCCATTTGTTGATGATCTTTGTCTGCCCATCTGTCTGTGGGTGGTAGATGGTACTCATGGCTAGCTCTATGCCTGTCAACATGAAAAGCTCCTGCCAAAATGCATTGACAAAGCGCCCATCTCTATCACTAACTATCTGCCTGGGTAACCCGTGCAACCAGAATACCTCCTTGAAAAAAAACTCTACTACTTGTATGGCCTTATAGTCTGTGGGTGTGTCGAAGAAATTTTCAAATTTGGTCAGTCTTTCGACCACCACAAATATATAGTCATTTCCCTGCACTCTAGGAAGGCCTATAATGAAATCCATCAAAATTCTCTCACATTTCTTCTTTAGAATGGGTAGAGGCTATAGTAGCCCTGCGGGGTGTGTCTTCTCAGACTTGTTCTGCTAACAAGTCATGCACTCTCATATGTGATTCAACACATCATCCTTGAGACCCTTCCATGAGAATCTCTCCCTGATCTTCCTGTATGTTTTGAAGTACCCCTGATGCCCTATTGTAGGCGAATCATGACATACCTTTAGAATTTTCCCCTTCAGGGTGGATTCTAGAACCAAGTAGATCTGGTCCTTGTAGAAAATGACGTCATCAACAACCCGATATATATCATCTATCACCTCATAAGAAATTTTTTTTTTGGAGTATTCCACCAACAAATGATCTTTCCAATCTGTACAAATGTCCATCATCAAACATCTTGCTGGCCTCCTCAACAAGGCATCTTCCATGATATTCCTTTTTCCCTTGACATAGTCAATGTCAAATTCAAATTCTTGGATCTTTGAGACCCACTTATGCTGCCCCTCACTGATGTCTTTTTGATCAAGGAAATACTTGAGACTGTTATGATCAATCTTCACTACAAACCTGCTACCAACCAGATACTGCCTGAATTTGGTTAAGGAATGCATGATCGCTAGCATCTCCTTATCGTAAATAGGATAGAGTCTCTCTGAATCGTTGAGATTTATGCTCTCAAACACAATGGGGTGGCCCCCCTGCATAAAATATACTCCAATCCCCACCCCTGATGCATCACACTTTAAGACAAATAGTTGCGAGAAGTCTGGAAGGGATAGAGCAGGGCAGGTGTTCATAACCTCCCTCATTTTGTCAAATGTCTGTTGTGACTCCTTTATCCAATGAAAATCACCCTTCTTTGTCAAGTCTATGAGTGGTGCTCCCATCTATGAAAAACCCTTGACGAATCGCCTGTAGTAATTGCATAACCCAAAGAATCCTCTCAGCTCCGTGAGATTCTTGGGAATTGGCTAATCCAAAATGGCCCTAATATTTTCTTGATGAACATGTACTCCGTGCCCACTAATGATATGCCCCAAGTATAGTAGTTATCTCATGCCAAATTCACATTTTGATTCCTTGGCATATAAATATTGTTCCCGCATAATACCCAAGACCTCCCCCAAATGTGCTAGATGCTCATACCATGTCTTGTTGTAGATCAATATGTCATCGAAGAATACTAGGATGTACTTCCTCAACTGTCCTCTAAAGATATGATTCATGCAAGACTGGAAAGTGGATGGTGCATTGGTCAATCCAAACGGCATGACCAAAAACTCAAAGTGTCTGAAATGGCACTGGAACGCTATCTTCTCAATGTCATGCTCCCTGATGTTGATCTGATGGTATCCTGAGCGTAGATCAATCTTAGTGAAGAAGACTGCCCCATGTAACTCATCCATTAGCTCATCTATGCATGGAATGGGGTAACGATTCTTGATCGTTTTCTTTTTGAGCACTTTGTAGTTGATGCACATCCATAACATGCCATCCTTCTTCAGTACCAAGATGACTAAAGATGCAAAAGGACTCATGTTGGGCCTGATGTGCCCCATATCAAGCAATTCTTTGATTTCTTTCTCAATCTCATCCTTGAATTTCTTGGGGTGCCTATAGGGTGTTGTAATCACTAGTGTAGCCCCTGCCTCTAACTCAATCATGTGCTCAAAACCCTTGTCAAGCGGTCTCCCTGGTGGTATCGACCCAAATACTGACTCATATTGACCCAGAATCTCTTTGATCTATGGGTGGTAATGATCCCTACCCTTGGAATCCTTCCACGTGGTTATCAAACACTCTGTTGCTTAAGCCACATCTCCGTGACAAAAGATCCGCTCCATCCTCTTTGTCAATACTACTCAAGCTGATCCTATAGACATGCCCCTCAACACAAATCGTTATCCACTGGCATCTCTGAAGCTCATGGTCAACGTCTGATAGTTGAACCCAATCTCCCCTAATGAATACAACCACTGTACCCCTATCACGAAATCAGTGTCTGGAAAGCTTAACTACATAGAATGTGTCTGTCAGGGTATAGTTTCCTAGTTTGACCTCTAGGTTAGGGATCATATCCATGCATGTCATCATGTATCCATCTGCCACTGCTACATGGAATCCCTCAAACTCCTCTGTGCGTAACCCCCTCCCAGCTACTAAGGACGCATCTATGAAGTTATGGGTGACCCCACCATCAATTAACGTTGTCACGTGTTTCCCTTGTATAAGGCCCTTGATCCTGAGAGTGTTGTACTTGGGTACTCCTGAAAGGGTGGCTATGGTTCCCCCTTTCACCTCTCTATGAGGTTTTGCCTCCTCCTAGGGTTGTTCCCTGGTCGGTATCTCAGGTTTCTTCGGCTGCTGCTCTGGCTCATGAATGGTCTCAGTCTCTAAATCACTGTCTGTTGGTGCCTCAACATCCTCATCCTCCTCCTCACTGCTTGATTCCACTTCAATGTAGTGTATCTATCCCTTTCCCATGCATCTATGCTCTGGGACCCAAGGGTCTTTGCAGGAGAAGCAAAGCTTCTTCCTCATCAACTCTTGTCGTGTATCATCATCCAAGTTGGGCTTGCCCTTCCATTCCTTTTGAGGATTCTTCTGATCCTTGTCTCTCTGTGGTAGAAAGGGTTTGGTAAAGGGTTTAGTTTTTGGCACTGAATCTGCCAAATCTCTAGTGCGTCAGATGGCATCCTGTAAGGTATGAGGCCAGTAGGCCTTCACCCATCCTCTCAAGGGTTCTCTGAGCCCTTCTGTGAACAACATGACTAATCGGGGCTCAGATATGTCTGTCACTGCCACTGCTACCCTATGAAACTCTGAGATGAATGCCTCTGTTGTGCCAGTTTGTCTCAACTAGGCTAGATCTCTGAAATGGATCGTTGGATCCCTCCTGTCAAATCTATCCATGAGTCTCTCTGTGAACTCTCTGTAGGATGTGATGCGACTGTGACACAATGTCACCAATCCTTGATACCACCACTCATGTGACTCACCCTCCAAGTGTAGGGTGGAGAAACTGATGGCCTCTAACTTGGTCATTTGGTTGATCTTTTCGTAGGTGTCTAGTTTCTGTACCCAAGATATGGTGGTGCATTTGGATGATCCGTCAAAAGAAGGTATGGTGAGTTTACCAACTTTCCAGATGATCAATGTTATGCCCCTATTGTTGCTGCTACTATGGTCCTCCCCTTTATGGCTCTCTGGGGCGGTTCCTGAGTCTGAGTCCACAATACTCAACTAAGGTCATATCATGATGGAAGTCATGGCCCAATGTTGCATACTCTCTCTGATACTCTACAATTTCCTCTACATGAATGGGCGATCTTTGTGCTATCAGTATCTCTGCTTCTACCGGGGGTTCCCTATGGAAACTGGGAAACAATGGACGTGGAACCATACTTGCAGAGGTTTATGTGTGAGTGGGTGATTGGGGTCTACTGCCTGCCCCTGCGTTCCCTTGTGCTGCATGTGGGGCTTGTGTGCCCAAAATTTCTACCATAACCATTATATCCGCTACTTGAGCCAAATATTGAGACATGGTCCACTAACTAGCTAGCATATCACTGATAACCTGCATGAAGGCTACATCTGGATCCTCAGAAGCCTTACCACTACCCTCTGGTCACTCATATATGTCACCTAGCCTCCTCTCTGCTTCGTGCTCAGCCTCGCGCTCTGCTCTTCTCTCTACTTCTCTGTGTGCCTCTTCCTCTTCCCTTGAACTGGGAGGGAAGGGAGGAAAGTTAGGCCTATCCCTTCTTTCCCTGCGCATGATGTAAGTGACATATTCGTCACCTACGTTCTCACGACCATCTGGTTCTTCTGATGTATTCATTGTCTTTAGTCGCAGGCTAGCAGGACTAAAGATCTGATACCACTGAAATATCCTTGATCCCGCTGATCAAGATATTTGCTACTGATCTATTTTTTTGTCTTGCAGATCTGATACACTGGGGGGTTTCTGGATGCCTTTCAATTGTATGTTTGATATCTTGATGGTTATTGCATGTGCATGTGGGTTATTTCATCTACATGTTGGTTATTGCATGTGCATGTTGCATATTTATGGTTTTAACAACATATAAAGGATGCATGCAGAAGTAAAGAACATAAACTGCCCAATATAATGTATTATACGGTTCAAGCATGGAAATACAATAGCCTACTGGAAATATAGAATATAAACTTCAGCCAGATCTCAATGATCATCATTGAAATACAATAAAATAGCATAAAGATACCCATGATCAGAAGATGATAGAAGATTTGATGCATGCATGGATAGATCGAAAAAAATATGCAATTTCGGAGAAGTACGGTAACCGCTACCAGTTGGAAAACTCATCAGGAAAAATAGACAGTTATAATGCACTAGAAACTGCACCAATATAAGTGCCCTGGCCTCTAGACTAAAATGGATGAGTGTCAGATCTCAGATCTGGTCTCTAAGGCACTGGATCTTGACCCCTAGGGGGTTTGTGCACCTCTTGGGACACTAGATGTGTCCTAAAGGATTCCACCAACGAAATCTAATGATATATGGCTCAAAATGATCATCTCGCCAAATGTGGAACTAGGTCAGAAGAAATTGCTCGGATCTTCTCTAATACTCTGCATGCAACCCCAAATGTCTATCCGGAAGAGATGTGCCCTAAATGGATGGATGAGGCGATATGAAAGATTCCACCATCAAAATCTGACGATATATGGCTCAATAGAAGCGCCTTGGCTGGATCTCAAATGGGTTGGAAGGAAACTACAATTTGGACTTGGATTTCGTGCAGCTCTCCAAACTCTCAAACTGACTTGTGCCCTCACTAGCTAAGTTGCGCACTTTGAAATGGATACTCCTGAAAAGTACGGTGAAATACCTGGATGATATCTCCAATGGGCTAGGGTGTGTCTCTCAACATCAAAACCGATCAATGGTGGTGGTTTCCTCCAGAAATCCATAAAACAGTAAGGTCGACTCTCCTCCTTCTCTAGGAACTCTCAACATCAAATCATAACAATGCATAATGAGGAATTAGGTCAAATTCCTCCCTTTATACCTTTCCCAATCTAATTCACCATTGAACTCACTTAAGCTAGGTGTTTTTCCTCCTAAGGTGAATAATTAATTAATTAAGTCCCCCTTTAGCACCTTTTCATTCTAATTCTTCATTGACTTAGACTTAAGTGACTTTTCTTAAGTATTTTGTCTTAATTCATTGTTTAGCCATCAATTCCTCCTTATTTCTCCATAGTGTTCCTTGTTTGTGCTTGACTATAGTCTACACGAACACATAGACTACTAAGTCACTCCTTGTTGGCCTACTCTTGGGAACGATACATCACATCTTAGTCCCCCATACTCGTTTATCGTGGTCGGTCTACATGCAATGATGTATTAATATTAATGATATGAGTGTTTACATATACAAAAATAAGCTCACTTGCCTTAAGCATATAGTCTCTCCAACCTAATCATCACATAAGCCTCCTAAATTATAATTACTTGGCCCACCAACCTATAAAACATGTTTACAATTCAACTGGGGCTCGGCCTTGGGGTATTACAATCCCCTCCCCTTAATATGCAATGTCCTCAATTTATCTTATTTACATATTAACATCAAGATTTCAAAAATCTTCAAAACGATGCAGGTATTCTTTCCATATAGCATCTTCGTGCTCCCAAGTTGCATCCTAAGGACCGTACCAGGTGAATTGGACCTTTACTAGCTCTATAGCTCGATTTCGGAGCTCTTGCTCTTTCGTTCTAGTATGCACACCGGATGCACTTGAAAAATGCCTTATTACTCCACGTGAATCACATTCCAATCAATACCATGATTAGCATCAGGTATATACTTCTTGAGCAAGGATACATGGAACACATTACGAATAGACATAGATGTAGGTAATGCAAGCATATAAGCTATAGGCCCAATCCTCTCTAGGATTTCAAATGGACCACAATACCAAGCTGCCAACTTTGAACAATTTCCCAACTTTAGGGAACTTCTTTTGGCCTTCACTTTCAGGAATACATGATCACCTATGCAGAATTCCCAGTGAATTATGCCCTTATCAACATAGATTTTCTTCCTTTCTTGAGCAACCTTTAAATTCTGCTTTATTTTTTACATATTCCCTTCCATTTCCTTAACCAACTCTGGCCCAACCACTACTCTATCTGTTGGGTTATCCCAACTTACCAGTGTGTTGCACTTTCTACCATAAAGTGCCTCAAATGAGCTCATCTTCAGAGATGCTTGGTACCCATTATTGTAAGCAAAGTCTACCAAGTGTATATATTCTACCCATTTTGATGTTTTTCCATCACATACATCCTCAACATATCTTCAATCACTTGATTCACCCTCTCTAATTTCCCATCAGATTTTGGACGATAGGCTGTGCTAAAATTTAAATTTGTTCCAAAACCTTTAAATAATCCTTTCCAGAATTTTGATGTGAATTTTGGGTCCCTGTCATACACAATTGTCTTGAGTATACCATGCAATCAAGCAATTTCCCTCATATGAATATCAACAACGTTAGTTGCTTTGTGAGTGAGCTTCATTGGAATTAAATGGGCAGTTTTGGTAGGATTTTCCACCACTACCATGATAGAATCATGTTGCTTGTTTGTTCTGGACAGTTTGGTGATGAAGTCCATTGTCACCACTTCTCATTTCCACTCAGGGATAGGTAATGGCTGCAACAACTCTACTAGGTGTTTATGCTCAACCTTGACCTTTTGACAGTCCAAACAGTTGGCAATGTACTCAATAATTTCTTTCTTCATTCCTGGCCAATAATATTGGCTCTTGACAGCTGCAATTGTTTTCTAATATCCCGGGTGTCCATCATAAGGCACGTTACACATTTCCTTCAATATCATAATTTTCAATTCTTGAGAATCGGGAACATAAATTATGTTTCTATACAAGATAATTTCTCCAATTCCCAGGTTGTAATCCTCAATTTTCTTCTACAAATTACTTTGTTGTAATTTTTCCACTAATTCCTTGTATTGCAAATATGATTTTGCAACTTCTAAGATTTTGTCTTGCATCTCAGATTGGTACATGTTGATGGTTG
The DNA here is from genome assembly GCA_009831015.1 of Picea engelmannii. Lineage (NCBI taxonomy): Eukaryota > Viridiplantae > Streptophyta > Pinopsida > Pinales > Pinaceae > Picea > Picea engelmannii. The sequence continues at coordinate 33,466 of ML793869.1, read as the reverse complement.
TAGCATGCAACTCATGCACTCTTTTGTTGAGTGCATCAACCACCGTGTTCTCTTTCCCTTTGATATGATTTATATCAAAGTCATACTCACTGAGAAACTCCAACCATCTTCTTTTCCTGGCATTTAGATTTGGACAATCAAATAAATATTTCACACCATTGTGGTCTGTCCTCAGCTTAAACCTTTTTCCCATGAGATAGTGCCTCCATTTCTTCAAGGCATGCACTATGGCTTCCAACTCTGAATCATGAGTGGCATAATTCCTTTCATGCTCCTTCAATTTCCTTGATTCGTGACATACAACATACCAATTTTGACTGAGGACTCCACGAAGTCCTTCTTTGCATGCATATGTGCATACCATGAGATCTTCATTCGGATGAGCAATCCTTAGAATTGGAGCATTGGTTAATAATTGCTTCAAGTGCTAGAAACTCTTTTTACACTCCAATGACCACTGAAGATTCAGTCCTTTCTTTTGTATGGAAGTGATCGGATGTGCAATCTTTCAAAATCCTGCAATAAATATTTTGTAGTAGCCAGCAAGGCCCATGAATGATCTGACTTTTGTCACATTCTTAGGTGTTGACCACCCTTTTATAAAATGAGCAATTTCTCAATTTGGCATACAAATGATGCTCCCTTAACACTTGCAATACCATCTTCAGTGCTTCTCATTCTCTTCTTCTGAATTGGAATATATAAGAATTTCATCCAAAAATACAATGACAAGCATATATAAGTACTCTCTGAAAACACCATTCATTAAACACATGAAAACAACAGTGCATTTGATAACCCAAATGGAACCACTATGAACTCATAATGAGAATACCTTTTTCTGAAGGAGGTCTTGTTGATGTATTCATATTTAATTGTGACCTGATGATGACCAAACCTGTGATCAATCTTTCAGAATATTTTTTCATTCTTCAACTGATCAAAGAGGTCATCGATCATTGGCAAAGGATACGTATTCTTTATAGTTACTTTGTTCAACTTCCTGAAGTCAATACATAGTCTCAATGTTCCATCCTTCTTCTTTAAAAATAAAATGGGGGCACCCTAAGGGGACACACTTGGGTGTATATACCCCTTCTTCAGAATCGCTTCAAGCTGCATTTGCAACTCCTTTAGCTCTAGTGTACTCATCCTGTAAGGATTCTTGGATATTGGAGTTTCTCAAGGTATCAAATTTATAGAGAAAACAATATCTCTTTTAGGTGGTAGTCCTGGTATTTCTTTAAATACATCCCCAAACTTCTTTAGAACTACATAATCTTCAATTTTTGACACATTATCATTAGGTGTTTCTTCCATATGGGATGCAAATATTTGACAAACCTTTCTATAACACTTCTTCAACTACATTGTTGATATCTCTCTGACGGTTATTACCCTGGGAATTCCCTACACTGTCTTTAGGTTCCCTTCCTCTTCCAGAAATGTAAATGCCTTGTTATGACAGTTTAAGACAACATGGTGTTGTTCCAACCAATCCATCCCAATTAGAAAATCATAGGAACCTAAAGGAAAGACATTCAAATCTTCCTTGGTGGCCATCCCATTCATGCCCACTGGACATGACTTAACCAACTCATTAACTTTTCTTTTGGATCTTGTGGCCAATTGCACCAGCCAATATTTCCCATGATTTCTTCTTGGAAAATGAAATCTTTCCACCACCTTAGGATCTATATAACTATGAATAGCTCCTAAATCAATCAAAATTGCAATGGTTTGGTTATTAGTCATACCTTGCACTTCAATCATGTGTGATTGAAACTCATCTTGCTTTTTTTCCAAGGCTGCATAGATCCTTGGTACATTTCTACCCATGTCCTCCATTGTTTCATCTTGTTGTACATTATGAACAACTCTCACCTTGTCACTTCTGTGAGGACAATCTCTAAACATATGATCTCCCTTACAACCCCAACATTGAATAGGTGGTTTCATTATCCTTTGCCCACCTGTCTCAATCACTCTGGGCACTCTATAATTTGGTTGTCCTTGAGGACTGTTTCTGAAGAATGGTGGCTTATTCCCCTTCTTCCTTTGTTTCATCTTGAATTTCTTCTTGTCTTCCCATGATTTTTGGAAATTTGGCTTTCCTTTATGTTGATCATATAGGAATTTATCTCTCCTTATGATCTCTTCCAATGTCTTGGGATCACCATATTGAATTTTGTCACTGATGAAAGATGGAAGCCCAGTCATATACCTATGAATCTTAACTATATCATCCTTTATGAAGGACACATACTTCAACAGTTCCAAAAATCTTCTTTCATATTCATCAATGGACATACTTCCAAGCTTGAGTTCAAAGAACTCCTTCATTTTCTAGTCATAATATCTCTTAGTCAAGTATTTCTTTTCAAAATACTTCTTGAATTCCTTCCAAGTAACATTTATCTCTTTAATGTGTTGCACCTTCACAAGTTGATCCTACCACATGGATGCCTTTCCCTTAAGTTGATAGTTAAAAATTCTTCCTTCTGCATGTGAAGAATAATTATGCAATTGGAATTACTTTCTCATGCCTAACAACCATGTCTCAGCATATTCATACTTCTTATGATCACCATCAAAATTAGGAGGTTTGATCTTGTTCATTTATCCTTGTAGTTTATCCACCCCATACCTCTTCTAAAGCTTCCTGACTAGGGATAAGCTTGAGTTGTTGTGAGCTCTCCTATTGGAATGCCTTTAGGAGTGATGGCGATGTCTACTAAGACTCCTCGATATTACTTTCTCCTCAAGATGCCTATGGCTTCCTAATTTTCTTGAGCCATTCTCCTTATCTAATTTATTTTCTATTCTATACAGGCTCTACATTAACTTCATGTTGAAGTCTTCCTACTACTCATTGGATTTCATAAGCCTTTCATTATCACCCTTGTCACTTTGGACGTCTTTCTACAAATTTATAATGGTCTCTACCATATTCATGTCTTCAGCCTTCCCTTCTCCATGTCCATTGGAGTTTTTCCTTTCAATACCCAAATGGACATCCATCCCTCTCATCTCATCTTCCTGGATGTAAGCCCCCTATGCCTCTTCCATCTCTCTTCACTCTGTGTTGATCTTGATCTGATCAAGTTGTTTTTAATTCTGCAAAATGTGCAGCCAACCTAATTTTTCCAGGCTAAATGAATCAACAATTTCATGAAAATATGAACCATTCTAGTTCAAACAATATATCAAATTCCTTTCTTTTGATTTTCCAACAAATCGACCATTCAACTCAATTTTCTGGGTGAACAGTTATGTTCTATTGTCCAAGATCTTTCCAATGACTTATCCCTTGCTCAATTATGATTTTGAGCAAGAAGTTATGGATATTTGAACAATTTTTCCTTGAAAGCAACAATTCAGCACCAACCCTCTTTTACTCTGACCAAAGTCTCATATGAACAAGGGCTATGTCTGAGCGCTTAGTTGACATGTGCTCATCCAGAGATTTGGGGCTTCAGGGCTCCAGATCTTCGGGATTCAGAGGCTCTTTCTACTTCATGCCTTATCTCTCCTGAACACCGAACTGGAAAATCCTTGTACAATACATCTTCAAAGCTTTGAGGCTCAGCTACATTGGAGCTTTGGAACTTCAGAACTTCGGGCTTCAGAAGTTTCGACTACTCCACGCATCATCCCCTCCAAATGCCAAACTTGCACTTTCCCGGAGAATCTCCTTGGAGCTTCGTGCTTTGGAGGTTCTTGAAACAACATGTACGCATTTCCTCGAACTCTTTATTGGTGAACACCTACAGTATCATCAACAACCATGCACCAGGGGAGTGCTACGTGGAAGAAATGTAGAGACGACGCGTGGCTCAATCTGATGGGTGACATGTGTCAGGTTATAACTGACATGAACAATCTTTGAAAAGCATGAAATACAATGACACATGGCAAGCATCAAGTGGGTCCATGTCACCCTAGGCTACGTCAGCAGGCCATGTCACTCCAATGTTTCATGACTTTGGAACTTCGATCTTCGATGGTTTCTTATACAACATCCTTCAAAATTCCCAAACGTTGAACTTCTGAACAAGTCCACATCACTCTAGGTGACATCATCATGCCGGGTCACTCCGACATTCCAATACTTCAGCACTTCCGACTTTGAAATATTCAATAGCCACATACTTGATAACTCCCAAATGTCAAACTTCTGAACAGTTGTTTCCCAGAGCTTCGGGACTTTGAGGATCCGAGACTTGGTAAAAATTCTCATCTACACACTCTTAAACTCCCAATCATTGAGCTTTTGAACTCTTGATCAGGTCCACATCACTCTAGGTGACCTCATCATGTCACGTCATTCTGGTGCTTCGGGACTCTGGAACTTTAGGACTTCGAAGAATCCCACAGCATAGCACATTGAAACACCTGAACACCGAGCTTTCAAATAGGTGCTCCCCGGATCTTTAAGAATTCAGGGCTATGAGACATCAGAACTTTGAGCTTCAGAGGATTTCACTATTGTACACCAAATCCCCCACCCCCCCTAGACTGTTGGACGCAAAATTATGAACACTTGGCAATTTGCAGACACATGTCTCCAACAATGAACGGTCCAGATCAGTTCCAGACTTTGGGACTTCGAAGAAAACTCCACTCTACGCAACCACAAACAAATTTCCTTGAATGTTGAAGTGTCGAATCACTTGGGGAATCTAACGGTCTACCTTCTCCCAAATGATCTACGGTGTAGATCCACTTCCAAGATTCATGGCTCCTTTTTTCAAAATCTTAAAATTTTTAGAAGCAACAAAGTCTGAAATACTTGAAGTTTAACCTTTGTGCTCCTTTCCCAGATCTGATGGTTGTGAAGGATATTCCTTCTCCCAAACAGATATGATGGCCCAAATCTAAACTTTGTGGCCTCAAAACCATGGTTACTATGGTTTCTTTTCTCAGTTGGATTTCTCAAACCGCTAAACTTCCTAAGCTTTCAGACACAGCTAAGGAGCTCTCTCAGTGCCCTCTTGGCACTCATAGACGCTCTGAAACATGAATTTTGTCCATTTCAAAAACAATTCCTTGTGAATCTTTTTCCTTATTTTCTACTTATATTGCCCATCCAGGCTTAGTGTTGAAAAACAGATCTCTGATACCAATTTGTTACGTCCCCAGTCACCCAGACCGGGCCATGCCACTCCATAGAATACTCTTACTAAGATATGATACCAATTTGTGACATCCCCAACCATAACCTGTTGGGATATGCCACATAGAAACTCTTGTGGAACATCATACATCTATACTTAAAAAGACAATTACATTATTCTAATACACAGATTAATGCAGAAATAACAGTAAGCCTATACATGCATCATATAGACAATACTCATAAATACAACACAAGTGCCAATACACAACAGACAATTGAACACATAATTGATACTTATCTTTTATAGAAGACCACCAACTGCATCTAGACCTTCCATGAGCCTCCATGCCTTAGACTACGTTGCTCATCACTCTCACCAGTGGTAACCCCAGATTTAGGACTAAACTCCACCTGGGTAAAGGATTCCTAGACTAGGATGAGACAACAGAAAGTTACACAGTCAACCATAAGGATTCCATCCTAGGAGACAACTCACACTAACATCCTAGAGCCTCTCATTCCCCACATGTATGTCCTACCCCAAGAAGTGTGCCCTTTCTCTACTCAATAGTCCTTTGGCTGCCCCACTTCCCTTCCATGGATTCAATAATAGACTGGACAGTAATTCTCATAGCAGTATAGTTGCAATTGAGCTCCCTATGGGAAATCCCTTCCCCAACAACCTCTCTCACCTGGAGAGATTTTATCACGAGCCTGGCAACCTGCCTCTTCAATCCCATAGGCCTAAAAACCTACTTCTTCAATCCAACTCCTAAGTCAACCCATTACAGGATCAGGTAAAACCAGCAATAGAAAATAGGTAAGGGAAACAACCACGCCCAAACAGGGAACTTCATTGAGAGAAACAACAAATGGTTAAGGCACAATACAAGCTCGGGCAAGGTACAGGTTTGTTGTGCTTAAGAGGAATCGTATGAGATCACTGTTGAAGGTGTGTCTGTAGGTTTTAGGGGTGCGTGACGATGCAAAGGTCAACTCCTCACTGAAAAATGGTTGAGTGCGTGCGTGAATGGGAAAATATGTCTCTATGCGTGCATGGGGAAAAAATATGGGAAAACAAATTATTTTGCCGACATATATTTGCATGCGCCATGATTGACACATGGCTTTCCTGGAGCTCGTTTATCTCCACTTGGGATTCATTCCCTCATCCATGAAACTTAGGATAAAACAATTATCCTCACCATAATCTTTAGGTAATAAAAATATAATATTCCCTTTTATTTAAACCCTCAAGCTTAGCCCTCTTTCCTAGTCTCCTAGCCCCCTCCCTTTCCCTTCCTAGTGGAGCTTATTCCCCCATACTCTTTTATCGTGGTCGGTCTACATGCAACAATGTATTAATATTAATGATAAGAGTGTTTACATATACAAAAATAGGCTCAGTGGCCTTAAGCATCTAGGCACTCTAGCCTAATCATCACATAATCCTCCTAGCTTATAATTACTTGGCCCACTAACCTATAAAACATGTTTACAATTCAACTGGGGCTCGGCCTCGGGGTATTACATTTTGAAATTGGTTTTGGTAGCCTGGTGCTTCTTGTTGGTACATGCCATAGAAGGTTACATTTAGACAATAAAAGGAAGATACATGGTTCTTCATGATTAAATTCTTCCAATTACAATTATTTCTAATGTCTACAATGGTATGAGAAGATTCCTTAACAATTAAAAAATTTCCCAAATAGCCAAATCATCATCTGAATCTTCCTCAAGGAGAGTTTAATTAGAGATACAAATTTATGGATATCACTGTGGTTTAATGATACATTACTAAGTATTGGTTTCACATTTCTCAATTGCTTAAAAACTACCTATAAGAGATGAAGAGATGAAGAAATTGCCTCATATACTATAAATTATTTATATAATGAACAAAGATAAAAGTTCTAATAGCCATTTTCTTTAAGTTATGGTGATACTGATTACTTCAATTAACCAACTTCATTTCATAGAGACCATGCTCTTGGCTTCTTAGTGGGTTCAAATCTTGCTTAGTCAAATATAATCCATTATTGAGTATGATGCACCCTTAAACATAAAGATAGATTTCATTTCATAGAGACCATGCTCTTGGCTGCTTAGTGGGTTGAAATCATGCTTAGCCAAATATAGTCCATTATTGAGTATGATGCACCCTTAAGCATAAAGATAGTTTTTTTTACTTATGAAAAACTTAAACATACCAAGTTTTTTAAGTATTAATTCTTAGTTCATAAACATTATAAGAGAAGTTTCCTTTATAGTTTTGAAATTTGTTTAATTGTATTCATAATTTTAGGTTTATCCTTTATAGTTTTGAAATTTGTTTAATAGTAATCCATAATTTTAGGTCCCAAAATGCATAATGTTTTAGGATGAAATAAATTGTAATGTTTTTATTCATAAAATTGGATGAAAGCCAAGTAATTATCATACACTAAGTAGCGACTTTGCCCGACTTTGTGTTACTTTTTTGAAGATTAAAAGTGCACTATCTAGCTTCATACATATATATGTTGGATGTATAAATCTTTTACAAATCAAATTGGACATACACATACCAAATGCTTTAAAACATTACACATAAATTTCTACAAATGAAGTAACCAAGGCTTGTCTTCGATTAGTGTTATAGAAAAGAAGCCATAACACTTAAACTCTTTTGCTAATATTTATAGTAAACTAATACAAGTTGAATTTGAAAACTCATTTAAAGCATTAAAAGTTAATATATGTACTTCAAATCCCACAAAGTAAAGATCTGAATTTGATACAATGTTCAAAATCCTTTAGGTCAATTAGCGTTGAACTTATAAACTAGATCATTAGCGTTTAACTTATAAACAAGATAAATATCATTGGGTTAAACCCCATACCGTTTATTATTGTAACAAATTTTGCATAAATGTTAATGTTTATGGAATTAAATCTATATTGAGAATTTAAATCTATATTGGAATTAAATCTATAAATCTAATGTTAATGTTTATGGAATTAAATCTATATTGAGAATTTAAATCTATATTGGAATTAAATCTATATTGAGAATGTTATTTGTATGAAACACATAATATTAATTGATATTAATTAAAGTTGCTAGGCATGGTATATAGCATTTTATTTATGATTATTAGTTTCTTCGTTAATTAAAAAATTTGCATATTTTCACATTAGACATTGGATTTCATTTTTTTCATAGTTTCACATTATACATTGAATTTCATTTAAATTTAAATTTATTTATTTACATGAAATATTTAAATTTATTAATTTATGATACCATTGGCTAATGAAATTGGAGTCTTATTGCACAATGAACAACTACCTTATTAGGATTGAGGAGGCTGCCTTATTGAGAAAGCACGTAGTCTAAATGTTCAACCTTGTGGCGTTTTTACAGGTATATTTTTCGATCAATTTTACTCAAAATCTGATAAAAAATTGTTGGAACACCAGATTTGAGTGATTGAGTCTAAATGATTCAAGTGCCCTGGGGTTTTTTAGGGTGTTCAATCTGTTTATGCATTCAAAAATGGAATTTAAACAACAAAAAATGGCGATTTGACCAAGATCTATTTCATCGAATTCTGGTGAAAAAGTTCAAATTTGCACCATCTACATTAAATATTGCAAAATTATATTACCATTTCACTTTGGTTTTCATAACAACATTTTGATTTCCAATTTTTTCTTGCTTGTGGAAAATGTTTCATTGCTTGTGTAGCATGTGATGATAGTTTCCTCAAAACTTTTACCACAGTGTGTTTTTATTTGTATTATTATATCATTTATTTATTGAAGATGTAAGATCCCCTTCCATATGACAAAGATTGGGAAGACTTAGTAGCCTAGTTGTTCCCCCTAGGATATAGTCTCACTAAAAGGGGACTAAGGTGGCCAAATTATGTCATTAAGGTGCTAAAGTTGAATTATTAAAGTGACATTGCCAAAAAAAAGGAAATAAAGATAATTGACTATGATTAGATAAGTAAGAAATAAACCCTAGAAAGCCAATAAATAATTTAAGTGAGAATTAGAATGTTGGAGTATAAAAAGAAGAGAAGGGTGCCTCACTCATCAATCAAGATCATTTTCTATTTGCAAATTGAGCTATGGCAGCTTAAGGGTTTTGAGGGTTTTAACTAGACAAACCCTATAGATCAACACAGAGGTGAAATATCCCTCCTTTCCTAGTCCAATCTTGGAAAAGGTGGTGAAATATTATGGCCTCACCATTATATCCAGTTTAGATCTATCCCAGCTGTAATATTCTTGATATAAAATTATGCAGAACATAAATAAATAGCTAGAAATGGTAGATGAGCAACAATATAACCATAACAACACCACAATAATACCAAAATGATACCGGAATAACACCATAAATAGAACTTTGATTACTGAGAGAAATGTTCACTTGCCTCTTCGAGGGGGAAACCTCTAGTAGAGCATAGCTCTATTACAATAATATCCAAGACAAAAGTTCTCATACCCTCAACTCCTATTTATACTAAATATGTCTATCAAAAGAACCATATAGAGGAAGATCCTTCTAGAAGCGTAAGCTTCTATTAGGTCTTCTTACATTGGACTTATTATTCCTTATTGCTAGGCCTTATTAATATTGACCTTTATTACACAGAAATATATTATTCTACCTACATGAGGGATTAGGTACCTAACATGCCCCCCCCCCCCTAAAAATAGCCTTGTCCTCAAGGCTTGAGATGGGGAAATTACTGCAGAAAGGTAGTTGGTTCCCAAGTGGCATCTGCTAGATTTGTATATTTCCACTGGACTAACACTTCCTTGATGGTTCATTGACGCAGACGACGCTCACGCTGGTCCAAAATTGCTTTTGGTTGTATCCAAATGGATCCTTCTTCGTCCAACTCAAGAAGGGTGGTTTGGGTTTGGCACATAGTTCCAATCACCTTCTTTAAGTAGGAAACATGAAAAATGGGATGGAGCTTAGAATGACTGGGAAAATGTAACTGATAGGCCACCTGTCCCACACGCTTGAGAACTGTATAAGGACCATAAAATTTGGGCACCAATTTTTGACAATGGTCAGCCTTGGGGGAATTTTTCTTGTAAGGTTGCATTCAAAGAAACACATGATCCCCTTCTACAAATTGACATTCAGAGTGACCTTGATCTGCTAGTTGCTTCATGCGATTCTGGGACATCACCAAATTCTCTTTGAGGGTATGGAGAATAGCTTCTCGAACTATAAGCGTTTGGTCAACCGATTGGACCTTCAAGAGACTTGGAAAATATGAGAGAATTGAAGGTGGATTTTGTCCATATACCACTTCAAAAGGATTCATGCGGGTAGTTATATGATACGAAGTGTTGTACCACCATTCAGATAGTGGTAACCATTGAGCCGACTGATGTTTCCTTTCCGATGAAAAACACCTCAAAGATGTTTCCAAACATTTTTTGACAACTTTAGTTTAGCCATCAGTTTGGGGATGATAAGTTGTGTTGAGATGCAATTGGGTGCCTTGTATATTGAACATTTCTTACCAAAAATTGTTGGTGAAAGTTGGGTCACGATCAGAAAAAATAGAATGTGGCATGCCATGAAGCTTGAAGACTTGATCCATGAAAATTTGAGCCACAGTGGATGTTGTAAATGGGTGTTGAAGAGCACAGAAATGAGCATACTTGGAAATACGATCAACTACCACCATAATGGTTGATTTATTGCCCAATTTATGTAATCCTATAATCAAATTCATAGAGATATCCTGCCAAATAACAGGTGGAATCGAAAGCAATTGTAGTGTGCCTGTAGATTTGACTGTTTCACCCTTGTTTCATTGACACACATCACATTCAACCAACAAATTACAAACATCCTGTTTCATACCATCCCAGAAAAAAGAACGTTTGACCCTGTCATAGGTTTTGGTAAACCGAAAGTGCCCAAATGTGGGTGTAGCATGAAGCTCATAAAGTACTGTGGATTTATGTTTTGACTGTTTACTTAAATACAAATGGCCTTTGTATCGAAGCTCTTCATTGAGCCAAGAGTACCCTTGGGAAACTAGAGAATTGGACTGAAATTGTTGTATCAGATGTGAACTTTTGGGATCATGTAGCCATTCCTGGCAAACAACTTGGAGCCAATCTGGTACAATAAAGGAGAGAGAAAAAAGGGACCCTTCATCTTCATATTTTCGGGAAAGTGCATCAACAACCACAATGTCTTTTCCTTTCTTGTAAATGATCTCATAATCATATCCAAAGAGCTTATTCACCCATTTTTGTTGCTCGGGGGAGGAAAGGCGTTCAAAAAAATACTAATGCTTTGATGATCTGTCTTAATTTGGAAGCATTTCCCCAATAGATAAGGGCACCAAAGATCCATGTCTTGAAGAATAGCCAACATTTCCTTTTCATAGATTGATTTGCCCAAATTTCTCTTGGACAATTTTTTGTTGGTAAAGGCCAAAGGCCAACCCTCTTGCACAAAGAAAAATCCAATTCCTTTCCCACAAGCATCACATTCCAGGACACATGTCTTTGTGAAATCAAGAAGGGCTAGGACTGGAGTGGTGCACATGGCCATATTCAAGGTTTGAAAAGCCTAAGAAGTTATTGGAGTCCAAGTGAAAGAATTCTTTTTAAGGAGTGTAGTGAGAGGTGTCGCAATCTTTCCATAATTGTTAACAAACTTGCGATAATTACATGTTAAACCCAGAAATCCCCGCAAGCTTTTGAGAGTCTTTGGGCGAGGCCATTCTTGCATAGATTCAATCTTTTTAGGATCCACCCTGACGCCGACCTTTCCCACAAGATGACCCAAGTACTCGACTTCCGAGGCACAAAAAGCACATTTAGATTGTTTGAGGAAAAGTTGGTGCTAAGAGAGTAGATGGAGAACTTGATCCACATGAGAAAGATGGCATGTCCAAGTTTTTCTATAGATGAGGATATCATCAAAGAAAACTAACACAAAATGATGGAGAAAAGGATGGAAGACATGATTCATGAGGCTTTGGAAAGTGGAGGGAGAATTACACAAGCCAAAGGGCATGACTAAAAACTCATAGTGGCCCTCATGATTTATAAAGGTGGTCTTAGGAATGTCTGCCTCTTTCATACGGATCTAGTGGTACCCTGAACAAAGATCAAGTTTAGTAAAGAACTGGGTGCCACTCAATTCATCCACGAGGTCATCAATGATAGGAATGGGAAATTTGTCTTTAATGGTGAGTTTGTTGAGGATGTGGAATTCAGGAAACATGCACCAAGAACCTTCTTTCTTAAGGACCATGACCACAGGAGAAGAGTAGGGGCTCGTACTAGAGAAGATAACACCTGCATTGAGCAGTTATTGAACCATTTTCTCAATTTCATTTTTTTGGGAAAAGGGGTGACGATAGGGACAGATATTGGGAGGAAGGATTCCTGGGACAAGGAGAATGGAATGATCATGAACACCACGGGAAGGAGGGAGTCCCTAGGGAGTAGAAAAAATGACTTGATGTTTAGAGAGGATGGATTGGAGGTCCTGTGGCATAGAGGGTGTTTCAGTGGCTTGTATGGCATGGAGTTAGGAAATAATACCAAAATGACCTTTTTTTAGCATCTTTTCCATGCTATGGGAACTAATGATTTCCTCGAAACTGGTAATGACGTCTTGGAACTTATATTGTTGGCCCTTCTGGTTGAATTGCATGGTTAATTCCTTAAAATCCATGAGAATGGGATCCAAATTCCTTATCCATTCTGCACCCAACACAATGTCACAACCGCCCATGTTGATAGAAAACATATGAGATTTCATATGGTAGTCACCAATTTGGAGAAACACATTTTCACAACGCCCTCCACATTTCATGGACCCACCATTGGCAATCATGATTTGGAAATTATTGACTGCATGGATATAGAAATTAGTTTCTTGGGAAATGTGGCGATGACTAAAATTATGGGTGCTTCCACTATAAAAAAGAATGATGACCTTCCTATGCTTGATGTAACCAATTAGATTGAGGGTTTGGGGAGTAGAGAATCTAGTGAGAGCATTTAGGGAAATGACTGGTTCTACTTCGAGAGGGAATGAGGGAGGGGTTATGTTAGTGGGTTTAGGTGACACAAATACAAGGGGAGCCTCAACATCCTCTTCTGAAACATCCTCTGAGATGGCCATAAAACTATTTTGTTCCTTACACTTGTGTCTCATAAAATATTTGTCATCACAATTATAACAAAGGCCTTTGAGTTCAAATTTAGCCATTTCGTCCCTAGTCAATTTTTGGATCTTTAGTGGAGTAGAAGGAGGAGTGGGAGTCACTGGTTTAGTGCAAGGAATAAAGGAGGGTTTGCGGTTTTGAGAAGAGACAACCTATTGTGCTTCCTTATCTCTTTTGGTAGTGTCCACCCAACTCTGAGGCTGTGCCATGAAGACATGAGCAAGAATCTCACCCTTGCAGCCACTGATAAAACATTCTCGAAAAAAAGAATCAGACATGCCCTCTTTACGAAAAGTCAATTGCTCAAAAGCAGCTATAAAGTCTTCCACTGTGCCAATTTGTTTCAACTTTGTCAAATGGCCTAGATGGTTGGTATTAGTGTCAAAGAGTTCATAAATCTCTGCCACAAAGTGTGTCCAAGCCACATACCCTTGGTGGGAATTTTTTCTCCATTGCCAATGTTCTTGATCTATATGGAGAACATCATACCAAAGTTTGGCCAACTCATCCATAATGCCATACAAAGATAAATAATGTTCCATTTGATTTACCCAACCAGTGGGATCTGATCCATCAAATTTGGTCACATCCACATGCGGAAGGCATAGGTCACATTGAAAGTGATGGGGCTGAAAATTTTGGGAATGAGAGGAAGTTTCACCTTCGGTATGCAAAGGTGGGTTAGATAAGGAAAGACCTGCAGGGATATGTAACTTGGAGCAGATCATCATAGTGACATATTCAAGTTGGGTAGTAATGTCTTGTTTGAGCTCTTGTTTGAGTTATGTAATTGAGACGATGATGGAGGAATGCATCTTTTGATTTATGGTGGAAATATTGGGACTGAGTTGTCGCACTTCTTGTTTGGTTTCTATGAAATTAGAGTGAAAGGTAGTGAAGAAAGCTTCCAAGTCTTGGCTACGGGTATGGGCCATGATGATAAGGGAACACAAAAAGGGGCAGGTGGGACCACACAGAAAATGGGTTATGGGTGAAGTGTATCACAACGATCAGGGCGATGATTTGAATCCAATGGGGTAAATCCCAAATAAGGGTGTTGGAAGGGGATTGGGTCCATAAAAAAAAATTGCTGAAAAATGATAGGTATGACTATGATAAGGGCGAAGAATACTGCAGTGATGAAATGCCCAAATGCTTAATAGGAAGAAATGTCTAGTAATTTTGCAACTTGAATGCAGGAGATACAATTGTGCTGCAATAGATCTTGCTTGTTCTATTTATGTTCCGTACCAAGGGTTAGGTATTCAAGGGTTCTATAGACAAGGGTTTGCTTGTGCTATAGCTCTCTAATATATTGTGGGGTCCAACAGTAATAATCGACCCAATATCTCATGGAACTAACTAAGGAGGCTAGACTGTGCCCTTAGCCGTACTACTCGACTACCCAGGTACTAGAGAGTATCTTCCCAAGTGTTGTTCTCGGTGGCACTATAGCAGTTAGGAGGTCGATCGGTTTATCTATGGAGGGCTTCAAAAGATCTAGGTCAATCCGTATATAGGTGTTGTCTTATGTGCTACCACTCGAAGGGGTACCAACAGGGATTACAAGGGTAGCCATAGATGTGCACATAAGTACCACTTGTATTTCATGAATGTATGAATCCCCAACCATGGGTTTATGCGCGTAATGATAGATCTATGTAGCTTAAAGATGTTGGAATACGTCTCTACCCTGAAAAAAATTAACCCACAATTTTCTGCCAAGGAAGGTGCTCTGATACCACTTGTAATATTCTAGATATAAAAAGTATGCAGAACAAAAATAAATAGCTAGAAATGGAAGAAGAGCAACAATATAACCATAACAACACCACAATAATACCAAAACAATACCAGAATAACACCAGAAAGAGCACTTTGATTACCAAGAGCAATGTTCACTTGCCTCTTTGAGGGGGGAACCTCCAACAGAGTAGAGCTCTATTACAATAATATCCAAGACAAAATTTCTCATACCCTTGACTCCTATTTATACTAAATATGTCTATCAAAAGAACCATCTAGAGGAAGATCCTTCTAGAAGCAGAAGCTTCTATTAAGTCTTCTTACATTGGACTTATTCTTCCTTATTGTTAGGAATTATTAATATTTACCTTTATTACATGGAAATATATTATTCTACCTACATCAGGGGTTATGTCCCTAACACCAGCAAGCTTTTGTGAGACATGGTGTAATATTGGAAGGTTTCTGCAGAGTGGAGTGCACTGTTTAGGAAGAGGAAGTTCGATTGGGATCTAAGGGACTAGATACATAGGATATATCTTTTGGGAATCACTTTCCATCCCTATCGCAACTTTTCTTGGTAGTCTTGGGGGTTTCTAGTATCCATATTTATTTATTATCAGAGCTGGTGTAAATTTCCTTAATTAGGGTGCACTAGGAGTTTGAGATCTAGTTATTTATGGTTAGTTTTGTCAACTATATTCATAGAAAATATTCACATGAGTTATCCATCGTCATCTCTATGGGTTTACAACTATTTCT
Source organism: Picea engelmannii (assembly GCA_009831015.1). Classification (NCBI taxonomy): domain Eukaryota; kingdom Viridiplantae; phylum Streptophyta; class Pinopsida; order Pinales; family Pinaceae; genus Picea; species Picea engelmannii. The sequence continues at coordinate 17,623 of ML793869.1, read as the reverse complement.
AGGGTTTTGGAGGCCATATCTAGGGAGGCCAAATTTCTAAGGGAGTTTCCAGCCAGGGAGAGGCACAACTCAGCTAGAAGATTCATGTAGTGAGCAGAAGGGAAATAGATTGATCTTGTAGATATTTGCATGCATCTACTGGAGGTTCATGAGAGTTCATATCTCTCTCTTTATTGTATCTTGGAGGTTCCATTAGCCAAATATTCTATTCTTCTACATCTATTCTAGATCTTCTTTTCTCATGTACTGCTTAGTAAGCTTATATATTAAATAAAATGTAGATCTGCATTTTTGGCTATTATATTATTGTTTATGTATGTTCTATTGTTGTTTCGGTTCAAATATATCATTTTAAACCACTTGTTCCATCATACTTAAGAATAAATCTAAATCAAAATCTCCACAAGTAGCATGTGTGAATTGTTTGACAAAATGTCTCAACCAGAAACACTAAAAACTGAAAAAATACACATAGATCCACTTGGGGATCTTATAGTGGTATCAGAGCATTGAATCCTCCTAGGTAGTGGGGATTTTCTGATTAAAGGATACAATAGAAAGAAAAAATACAAAGGCGTAGAGAAACCAAAAACAAAGGTGTGGGAAAGACAAAAAGATGGTACAGATAAGGAAGTGCCAATGGAATTGACAAAAATAACATAGGAATTACAACATTCTATGGATAAGACACAATTTTCCATGCAACACCCTTTGGATGAGACACAAGAGTGCTTATCTAGGGGAGAATATGAACTTAAGTTATCCTTGATAACTATTGAACATGGATAGGAGTCCTTGGTTACTACATTGGAGGCAGGATAGGACAAGATTGCACATCTTATCATGTAGATGGTACATGGCAGGGAACCATGTAATAATGAAGGGAACAATGGGGCTAGTGTATCTCATGGAAAAATGAGATATTAGGTAGAGACTAGTCACAGATCCCACATTGAGGGTCAGAGTCTGTTTGGGGGTGCAAACAACAGGGTTCCATGGAGTAGCAAAGTAACACCCAGACCTTACATGCCAATTTTCCTATACATACAACAACAAGATTCCCATGTCCTAGGACATATGGATATCCATATATTTATTTCCATGAGTTCACACAACTTAGGAAGAGAGGATCAACTGAGGAATTCATAGAATAGTTTCATAGGATAACAATGATGGTTCCAGATGTGTCAAAATCTAAACTGATGATTCTCTTTTCCGAGGGGATAAAAAAGCCATTGCATGGTTGGGTCAATGATTTTAATCCTACTACCCTTCAGGATGTGATTTGGAAGACTAAGGACTTGGAGGGGGCAGCTTCAAAAAACAATTTTTCTCCAAGGCCACCACTTTCTCCAAGAGGAAGAGATTAAAGAGTTGTAGACAAAGGTAAGTAAAAACATGATGAAGCTTCAAAAAGAGAGTTGAGAAGGAAACAACTTTTCTATACTTGTAAGGAACCATGCGAGTCAGGGCATAGATGCATGGGAAAATTGAAGATTCACTATATATAGGTCCTTTCCAATAATGAGGAAGAGGATGTTTTTGGACATCTGCAAAACATGGACATGGCACAAGAAGAAGAGGATCACACGCATGGGGGAAAATAAGATGAGTCAATGTGGAAGTAGGTAGGGATTAAAAAGGATGCTATAACATCCATTCGTAGGGTGCCAAAATTCAACACTTTCAGGATGAAAGGATTCCTCCAAAAGCAAAGGATCATAATACTAATTGATGGAGGGGCTTCCCATAATTTCATTGACATTTCATTAGTAAACAAGAGACATCTTCCCACTTTTGAGTTTAATGGTTTCTTAGTGGAGGTAGCAGGAGGGCACACCATGCCATGTGACAGGTACATTCCAAAGATGAGTCTCACTTTGGGAAGATACAAATTGAAACAAGATCTCTATGTGATGGACCCACCACACACCAATGACATACTTGGGATGCAATGGCTTAGAAATTTGGGTCCTATTACCACCAATTAAAAAACCGTGGAGATGTCCTTCAATTCTGAAGAAGGAAAGAGGGTGACTTTGAAGGGGATGATAGAAAATGCACCTCGGGTGGTATCAACAAAGCACATGGTGGATATATTCAGGAATGATGACGTGGTTTACGTAGTAGAATGTTTGGTTTTAGTGAAAACCACTAAGGAAGGGTTCCAACACTATTCACAAGACATACATAGGATACTTAGCAAGCATGAAAAGGTATTTGGGATAATTCCTCCAAGGAAACCACCAGATAGGGGTTTTGAACACACCATTGAGCTACAAGAGGGAGATAAACCAATCATCACCACACGTTACCAACACCCAAAAAGGTTCAAGGACGAAATTGAAAATTCCATCAAATAGTTGTTGGACATGGGTCACATTAGGTTTACTTCAAGCCCATTCACATCTTCACTTGTGTTCATTAAAAAGAAAGATGGCACCATGAGAATGTGAATTCACTATAGGGCACTCAAGAAAAAGACAATCAAAATTAGGTATCTCATTCTCAGGATTGATGAGTTACTTGATGAGCTCCATGGCACAATATAGTTTTCAAAGATTTATCTCCGTTCTTGATACCATCAGATTCGGGTAAGGGAACATGATATTCACAAAATGGCCTTTAGGTGTCATTATGGCCATTATGAGTTTCTATTTATGCTTTTTGGGCTAACTAACACACCTTCCACATTTCAATCTTGCATGAACCACATATTCAATAAAAAATTGAGGAAGCATGTTTTGGTTTTCTTTGATGACTTGCTAATCTATACAAAAACTTGATAATATCACCTCAAGCACCTGGATCGTATTTTGAGCATCATGGAGGAGAAATCCTTGTATTCCAAGGAGTCTAAATGTGAGTTTGGGATGATAGAGGTATTATATTTAGGGCATATCATTGGAGTAAAGGGGGTACAAGTTCATCATGAAAATATACAAACCATCTTGGATTAGCCAACACCTAGGAACATCACAGAGCTACATGGATTTCTTGGTATTTTCACCTATTATAGGAGGTTTGTTAAGGGGTTCTCATAACTTTGTGCACCCTTGATTGATCTAACTTTGAAAGGAGTGTTCAAGTGGACCGAAGTAGCTCAACAAAATTTTGACAAAACAAAGAAATTCATGAGCACTTTCCTAGTCCTAGCATTACCATATTTCTCTCAGCCCTTCATACTAGAGTGTGAAGCATTAGGGGAAGGAATTGGGGTAGTCCTTATGCAAAATAGGAATCCTATTTCTTTTGAGAGAAGAAAACTAAGGGGACCCGAGTTCTTATACACTATCTATGATAAAGAGATTTTAGCTATCATGCATGCTCTAGCTAAGTTTAGACAATACTTGGTGGGAGCCAAGTTTATAGTCAAAATAGATCACAAAAGACTTAAATACTTCCTGGATCAAAAGGAACTCAATGAAAGGAAACAAAAGTGGGTAAGAAAAATCCAAGCCTATAATTTTGATATAGAATTTGTCAAATGGAAGAATAATGTGGTAGCAGATGCATTGTCTAGGATTCCTACAACTTATTCTCTATCAAAAATTTCAGTTCAATGGAAATCACATCTACTAGTAGAATACTCCAAAACCAAGTTTTCTCATGAGCTCATGGATGGGAAAATTCAGGATGAGAGGTTTCAGATTCTAGATGACCTCAACTACTATCAGGGGACGATTTATGTAGTGTCAGAATCCAAATTTAAAGAAAGGGTTCTAAGAGAATTTCATGATTCACCTATAGTAGGGAACTAAGGGTTTCTCAAAACTTACAGGAAAATTAGAGAAAGATATGCATGGAAGGGTCTTAAAGAAGATGTCATGCACTATGATAGGGAATGCACAACTTGTCAGCAAAACAAGGTTGAGCAGACTCATCCAGCAGGCTTGTTGCAACCACTTCCTATTCCAACACATAAATAGGAAAGTATATCTATGGATTTCATTACATGATTTCCTAAGATACATGGAAAGGATGTCATATTTGTAGTTGTGGATCACTCGATCAATTTTATGCATTTCTTTTCCATATACATGGAGTATAGTGCATCTTAGGTAGCAGAATTGTTCTTCAGAGAAGTTTTCAGGTTACATGGGTTGCCTAAAAATATTGTGAGTGACAGGGATAGCAGGTTCATGAGTACTTTCTAGCAGGAGCTATTCAAACTTGTTGGCACTGAATTCACTCCTATCACAAGCTATCATCCTCAAGCTAATGGACAAAAAAATGGGTGGGAGGTTATCGTAGGAATTATGTGGTAGGTCATCATCGGGCTTGGGTTAAATGCCTACATTTAGGGTAGTATTTTTATAACACTACCCATCATAGGTCCATTGGCATGGATATGATTCACTCACCTTCATGGAGATTTTTCTTGGGGACAACAAGGATCCTATGGCTAAGGATTAGATCCAAGAGAGTCAGGAAATTATTAAGGAGCTTAAGGATCATTTGGAGAGGGCTCAAAACCAACAAAAGATCTATGCAGAAAAAAACATTGTGGAGCGCAATTTTGAGGTGGGAGACTTGGTCTATTTAAGACTAAGGCCATATTGATAGACATCCATCAACAGAAACAGTGTGGAAAAACTAAATCCTCATTTATATGGTCCATACAAGGTGAATAAAAGAGTTGGGGAGGTAGCATATGAGATTAAATGGCCACCAAGAAGAAAAATCCATAATGCATTCCACATGTCATGCTTGAAGAAGGAGTTGGGTCAACATGTAATAGTCACAGAGGAGATACTACCACTTGATGAGGAGGTCCAATTGATTTTAGTCTCTAAATATGTCTTGGATTTTAGGGAGAAAAGGTTGAGAAACATGAGTACCAAGGAGTATCTAATTAAATGGAAGAATCTTCCAATTGAAGATGCTTCTTGGGAAGGTGAACATGTTTTGTAGTGCATGGATTTAGAATTTCTTGTGGACAAGCAATTTCAGGCAGGGGAGGTTGTAGGATCCCCTTCCATATGACCAAGATTGGGAAGAATTAGTAGCCTTGTTTTTCCCCCTAGGCTATAGTCTCACTAAAAGGGAACTAAGGGGGGGGGGAATTGTGTCATTAGGGTGCTAAAGTCGAATGAGTAAAGTGACATTAGAAAAAAAGGAAATAAAGTTAATTGGATATGATGAGATAAATAATAAATAAACCTTAGAAATCCAATAAATAATTTAAGTGAAAATTAAAATGTTCGAGTATAAAAAGAAGAGGAGGGCACCTCACTCCTCATTCATGATCATTTTCTATTTGTAAATTGAGCTCTGAAAACTTAAGGGTTTTGAGGGTTTTGACTAGATAAACCCTAGAGATCAACAAAGAGGCGAAAGATCTGTTCTTTCCTGGTCCAAGATTAGAAAAGGTGGTTAAATATTCCACACTCACCATTCTATCCATTTGAGATCTATCCCAACAAGCATTTGTGAGACAGGGCACAATATTATAAGGTTTCTACAGAGTGGGGTGCACTGTTTAAGAAGAGGAAGTTTGATTGGGATATAAGGGAGTAGATCCAAAGGATATCTCTTTTGGGAAGCAATTTCCATACCTAGAGAAAATTTTATTGGCTTTCTTGGGGTTTTCTAGAATCCATATTTATTTATTATCATAGCGGGGATAATTTCCTAAAGGAGGGTGCATTGGGGGTTTGAGATCTAATGATTTGTGGTCATTTTTTTCAACTACATCCAGGGAAAATCCTCACATGAGTTAGCTATCCACATCTATTCAAGTTTACAACTATTTCTGGGGGTTTGGAGGTCAGATCTAGGGAGGATGAATTTCCTAGGGAGTTTCCATTCATAGAGGGTTGCAACTCATCCAAAATATTCATTTAGTGAGAAGAAGGGAAGAGATTGATCTTGTAGATATTTGCATGAAGATACTGGAGGATCATGAGAGTTCATATCTCTCTCTTTATTTTATCTTGGAGTTTCCATCAACTACATCTTCCATTCTTCTATATCTATTCCAGATCTTCTCTTCTCATGTACAGAGGTCAACTTGTATATTAAATAAAATGCAGATTTGAGTTTGTGGCTATTCTATTGTTTTTTATATATTCTCTATTGTTTTTTAAGTTAAAATCTATAATTTCAAACCACTTGCGCCATCATACTTAAGAAAAAATCTAAAACACATGCTCCATAAGCAACATGTGTGAATTGTTTGACAAAATCTCTCAACCAAAAACACTAAAAAATTAAAAATTACACATAGATCCACTTGGAGATCTTACAAAAGATGGATGTATTACAGTTTATTACTTCGATTCGATTTGTGTTTTTCTATATATCCAATGATGTATCATATGTTATTAGTTTTGTTTTTACAACATTGTTTCAAAATATAATTTTTTATAAGGTTAAATATTTTTATAACATTGTTTCAAAATTATTAAATATTTTTACAAAATTATTTCAAAATAGAAATGTATAGAAGGTTAAATATCCATATTTGTACTTCTTTTTAGTCTTATAATTATAAAATGATTATGATTTCACTAAAGCATATCTATTTTATATAAGGTTAAATATCCATATTTATAGTTCTTTTTAGTCTTATAATTATAAAAGGATTATGATTTCACTAAAGTATCTATATATTGTTTGGTTTTTTCTTATATAAGTCAAAACTCTAATGGATTGAGTATTTATATTTAATCCACTTTTTAACACATTAAAAAATGGAAACTAAACTTTAAAGTGTAAATTTGAATATTCAATGTATGTTTACTAATCACCATAAACTTATATTAACTTCATATTTTTCATACATTTACAAGAATCAAATTCATTGAAGTACAAACATTTTTAAAAGTGCAAAATATTGAGGAAAAGTTTAAACCTTTACAGATTTGACCTCTTTCACCACATAATAGATTTAAGTTAATATGGATCCACCTTACTTATACCAACTTATAGCCTAGTAGATTTATTATGAGATGTCGGTAGTAAGATAATCTCCCAAAATAACTACTTCAACTTATATAGATATTCTAATAGACAGTTCTTTAAATAGTATATAGCTTAGACTCATCTTAACTTCAGATATATCAGATCCATCTAACCTCCATATTTATCATGGGTGAAAAGGGAGAAAATCCCTCAAGATTACATTCATTTTATTTGCATTTTGTCGTCTCATAATTTTGGCATTAGATTTCTCATATTTCAATTTGCATTTTAGTCCATGTCATTTGATCCCAACATGTAATATAATTCAGTCCCACCTTTAACATACTAATATTGATACCTTCATTGAGTAGTTGCTTAGATCCATGCACCTTGCTTGTTTTGAAGTGTTCTATCACAAAAAAAAATAATATACTAAAACATTTTATATAAAGTTGATATTGAAATATTTACTTAAAGAGGGTATTGAAATATTTTATTTATAACCAATCTTTAAATATTCTTTTTCTATTATTATTTTTGAGTGACACATATCAACTCCATATTAAGCATATAAGGAATTACACACCTCCCTCATAAAAAAACCTCTATATACAATAAAATCATTTTTATATAAAAATTTCTTAAATGAAATAAATACACATGGATATATAAATGATTTTTAATGAAGTGTCAATATCCACTTATAAATTAGATATAGATTTTGAAAATAAACCCATAGTTGATTTTTAATCTATAAACTAAAAAAAAGTATGATAAAGTTTAAAGTCTATAAGAAAAATTGGGCTCAACATCTACAAACAAATGTTCAATAATTTGGATATAATGTTTAATGAAAAATAGCTCTCATTATATAATATGTGTATTTTTATGAAAAGTCAAAGAACTTTTCACTTAGATTTTGGTTTACTGTTAAGATTTGTAAGAAAATAGAAGTTTAATATTTTCTTATCATTAAAAAAAAATCAATAATATTTAAATGTTAAAAAAATAAAAATTAAGAAAGAATTGTTTTATTATATATTTAAATATAAAGTTTAAAACCTTAAAAAAAAACATCTAAACATTTAAACATAAAATTCTAAATTTATTAAAATAAAACTATTAAAACTCATTCTTAAAAAGATGAAGAATTTTTTTTGGATGGAAATTGTATTCCTTCCCCATATGGGTTTTCACCCATGATTATTCTTGGAACTTCATGTATAAAATACATGAGTATATAGCATGAAATAACAAAAGGAAACTAATCTATAGTACATGGGAAACATCTATAGAATGAGGTGGCTTCTTCAATGTTAACCATGGAACCTTTTCCTTCATTTATATGGAAATGTGGATGATAAAGAATTTATTTTTTTCATTCATTCTTGTCTTCTAACAAGTAAGTGAAGAAAAATGGTAAAAACATTTTTTTTTTCGTCCTCACATAACTACATAATTTGTTTTTTTGTTTTTAAGGAGCATGTGAAAAATATAACAACACATGTGAAAAATAAACATTTTAGTAAGTAAATAAATAATTTTCCCATTCTTATATAGTAAATGAAATTAAATTAAATTAAAACTACAACAATTCATAATCATACTATTTCTCTCAGCAAATATAATTGTCATTCTCAAATAAAATAAAAAATCAAATATACATTGTTACTCATAATTTCATCATTCCATTATAATAAAAAAATAATTTGTAAACGTACCTAGAAAAAAGAAATTTCTTATTTTTTCATTATTCCCTTTGATTTCTTTCTTCCTTAAATCTTACATTGTCAACACAATGCCAAGTACAGTTCATCTCCATCATACTTAATCTAATATATTCTCCTTCGACTCCCACCTAAAGGACAGCATCTAAGGAGTGACACGTGAAAATGTGAAAGGAAAATCTTTTGTTAAAAGACTATGCCACTATCCAATGAATTAATGTGAATCCCTAGCACATACTAGTAACCAAAGAGATTGCATAGTTTAAACCTGTCTTATCAAAATCTCCATAAAAAGATGCACCATAATCTATTCCATCCAAAACTAATTTATGTAAATATATAAAATGCATCTTGTTCACATATTTTTTATTATTTTATTAAAATATATTTTTTATTAATATAATGTTATTTATAAATACTTTTTATTATTTTATTAAAATATATTTTTATTAATATAATGTTATTTATAAATACCAAAATACATTTTTAATATTATTTATAAATACCAAGATGCATTTTTAATGTTATTTATAAATATCAAGATGCATTTTTATATGGAATGGTGGGATTCCAACTAATATCAAGATATCAAGGGTGATATTTCTGGAGTGCAACCTCCCAGTATATACATCCCATTATGAGAATCAAAATAATAATACCTGGTCTCCAAAGGTGTTTGGTTCACACTCCAAATCTTGGTTTGTTTTTGGTGAGATACTCATAGACTATTAAAAAAATCTAATCTAGACTATTAAGAAATTTAATTTAAACTCAACATATTTATTACATATTCCCAATTAAAACGTCCATAACTTTCATACAACATTATGATCCCCGAAATATAATGTTGAGAATTGATAGTAAATAAAAATATACCTCCACCTTTTCATAATATAACACATACTACTCCTTCCCACCTTTATGAAAACTTAAATAATCCTCATAAGAAACGTCCATAACTCTCACAACATTATGATCCCCAAAGTATCATGTTGAGAGTAAATGAGAATATACCTCCACCTCTTCATAATATAACACATGCTACTCCTTCCCACCTTTATGAAAACTTCAATAAAAAAATCTTAACCCCTCTTTATACACATATCTATAACACAATAACACAAGTTATATAACACAACCTCATAACATGCAGCCACCATTATTGTACATTATAGCATTTCCAGGGCTATCCACACTTATATCAGCCCTAAGTTGTATTAGGTCGAGATGTCCGAGGATCGTGCACTTATAGTTTGCAATAAGATTTAAATTTTTTTTCTATTTACAAATTCTACAGAGTCCTCCTTTTTGATATTCTCAACCAAACACTCTCCTAAGTCGATCACATGAAATGGATCAACTTTTCTATCATCATCCCAATGCCTATACCTTCCAAATCCTCAAGAAATCCTCTTTTGGCACTAATGGTTCTCTACGTATTCACAATGCTAATAGGGAAAATAAGCGCTAACAGCCAGCCAAATATTCACATGACCTCAACATTAGGACCATGGATTAATTGTTTAAGCTTTGCTTTCCCATGTACCTGCTCTTCATATGACCCAAACCAAAGACCGAGCGCTTATACTTTAGCGCTAGTACGTTTTAGCACTTCCCCTTACGACGGACCCCAGTGCAATAGTTATCCACCATGTGGCCAAAACTTAAAAACCGTGGGCTGTATTTCGGAGGCTGAGTCCTGGGCTCACATATCCATGCAGAGACCCCCGAAATATACTACAGACTAGATCAGTCTACATTGCAATCTAGAACTAGCCTGTACGCTAGTTCATGGTGCAAAATGAACCTTAGCCTTTGATCTTCGCCTCTGAAATCACAATCAACGGTCTACAATAACCCTGGCTCTCGACTGCAATGTGACGGCCTGTATTAAATCTAGCTCGGTTCTGACAATCAAGAATGTTTCTCTGACCAACGGTGAGATATTGACTATGTTTAGATTGGATGACTCCTGTAGCTCTCCATTATTCGATGGTTGATATAGATCCTAATTAGATCCAATGGTCTTCTAGATTCCTTCACCCTTCGATGGATTTCAATTATTCCTCCATCATTGATGCATGGTCGCTAATCATTGATCAATTGATCGAGTCTCCTATAACCTCGAACAAATCTGACCTTTTTTTCAGGATATCAAATTGAGGCACCTGCAAATTAATTACATCTCCAGTCCTTTCCTCCTAGAGTCTATAATTCCTCTTGTAACACAGTATATCTAGAGGTATGTAAACACAACTCATAATCAAAGATACACCCCTCGTGCAAAGGAGCAAAGGTTCCCCAACCACAATTACTCGAACATCTCAGGAACTTGCAAACACGATTCTGAGGAGGGACTGTTCATTGATCGGAACAAAGGTTACCCAGTCACAATTACTCGAACATCTCAGGAACTTGCAAACACGATTCTGAGGAGGGACTGTTCATTGATCGGAGGTTAAGCCCTGCAACGTTCTTTGATATGAGTTAACACATACACACAATTGAACAGAGATTCGACACATACAATAGGCATAGGTTCTACAATTTATATATATAACACATACACACAATTGAACAGAGATTCGACACATACAATAGGCATAGGTTCTACAATTTATATATATAGTGTTCTCTCCATTAATCACACATAACTGTACATGGAATACATAAGGATTACAATGCCTTCCTAACCCTCTCTCTGGCCTTATTTCTCACTATAATGGCCAGTTTCCTTCCTCTCTGGCCTGATCATACGCTCAATGGAAAACCCCAAATGCCTTCAAGGTCTACCATTTTGTACAAAAGAGATCTGGACTGAAATCTATTCATATCCAAAACAATCTCAACAATTTCTATCTCTAGGATCCCTAGATCCATTAATCACTCTTTCAATCACTCACTCAATCTCTAAGAGATTTAGATCCATGAAATTTTCATGAGATATGTAAAAACTAAGAACTTTATCATGTTCTCATACATTCGGGAACATTTACAATTCAATCCTCACACAAAATCCTTCTAGATTTCCTATTAATCTTAGGAAATCAAATAATTAAGCAATTTCAATCAATTAGGGAACCAAATCCCTTAGTAAAACAAAGACCCTCCAGGTCTCATCAATGAGCTAGGTTTTGGAGGCCAAATGCTCTTGCAATAGACTCCCAAGGAACAAACATGTTCATGGTATCCCGATCATGAGTTTCTTTGTTGAAGTCCTCCTGGATTTGAAACATTGTGTTGTAGTTGTCTGTTTGCTTTGCTACCTTCCTGCTATCTTGTTGTTGCTGCAATTGTCTTCAATTCTCCAAGATCCCATATATTTTTCTATTGCTTGCCAATAACCTTGTTGATATAATTTCTTTCAACCCACAATAGCTTATGGTTGACTATCTTCCTCAACTCATGAAAAATTCATTATTAACTCCCATATCTCCTCAATTACTTCCATCTCTGCACTTTGCTAGTAGACATCACTAACATAAGGTTTCTGCTGCAAGTTTTCACCAAATTTTTGTATGTGTAATGCCATTTTTAGTTCTTCTTGCCTCTGCTTATCCTCAACAAAATTATGTATCCAATGCTTCATATCTTTAAGCTACATTTTCAGTCGACAAGACTGATCCATTAATTCCTGCTCTTGGATTTGGTTCAAATGACATTTTTGTAGTAGAAAATTTGTACCTCTACACAAGGATTTCTCCATAGTTTTTCTCCAATCTCCTACAGTATTATCATTTCCTTCTACCATTTCCTCTTTAGCAAGTTCTACAATGTCATCTTCATAATATTGCATAGCCAATCCCAATATTTCTTCAATTGAAGCAATTTCTACACAAATCGTTGTTTCATTTTTAGTAGCTACATCCCTTTAATCTACATAACTTCCCTTTCCACAGGATATATGAGACAACGTTGTCTCCTCTGATAATATGACATAATTTTGGACCTGTCTATCACCACTCTTTTCAATACCTGCAACCACAAACCATTTATTAGTTTAAAAAATATGAAACTTATGAGTCTCTTCTGATGTCAACATTGTTTCCCCTTGTAGTACTAGATTCTTCCATTCATTCACTAGCCATTCCTCTGCTTTATTTAGTGTGGTAGTTCCTTCTTCAATTTCACCATCTTCCCTGTAAGTATACTCATGCTCCATCAAATAAACCTCATCTTCAAGCTCTTCTTCTTGAAATAGAAAATTATTTATTTCAGACATCTCCTCCAAGAATAAAAACCTTTCTACCTCTTCTTCCAAAAGTTTCATTTCCTCATCAAATTGTATGAGTATATCATCCAAATACCCTTCATCTATTCTTAGAACAAAATTTGAGTTCTGTCCTCCCTCATCCTCAATAACTTTAGATGACTTTCCATCACCTGCAACCACACAAAAATTATAAGTTTTGAAAATATAAGTCTCTCTAGACCAATCCGATTTCCCTATCAGTATATCCTTATGATGACAAATGAGACTCTCAATAAGTATTTTTTCAACATCCTCACTAAAGAATACGTCATGTTCAGGTTCATATAAACAAACATTCATTTTATACTCAACTGCTCTGAGTTCTTCCTGCACTCTAGCATACATCCTTTGCCTTAGCTTCACCTATAGTGAATGACATCTTACCTTCTTCCTCCTCATTTTCCATCCATATCTATGGTCTTCCTCGCATCCTTGTATCAATTCCATTAGTACATCAACATGTACTCTCATCTCATCTATTTCTCTCTCAATTTCATTATTACTCATCCTCTTTATGCCATCTGTCTTGGAATTTATTTCCATCTATTTGTGACTTCTTTTTGAACCCTATAGATGACCTTCAATAGTCACATTTTCCTCTTTCCTCCGTTGACCCTCCTTGTTCACTTGTGAGCTGCAACAATCCCTTCCCATATCTAAAACAAGTCTGCAACTTGTCACTAGTACCAATCATCCTCTTGGTACATCCTCTTGGTTCTATATAGTAGAACCTCTTTTTGATCACTCCTACTCCTCATATTTCAAAGTTGTTAGGTTGTTGCAATCAACTACTCACCTCTCTTGAGAACTGCAATTGTCCTCTTCTTCTTCAACAATCTAATTTGTTGTTGGGGCTCTGTCACAATTTCCTTTACATGAGAGATCTAATTGCTCCCTTTTCTTCTATCACAACTTCACTATTGTAATGGCTTCCATTAATCATCCTTTCTCTGCTACAATTCCTTCTTGTCTGCTTCAACCCGCAAACACAATTTTTTTACCATATTTAGCATAAAAACATCATATTAGTCCTTATAAGATCTGTGCCAATATTTTATCTTCAACATTCTTCCCTTGATCCATTTTATGAATCAATTCCTTTCAACAACACACTTTCTCTTAACTTTCCTCAAAGAAAACCTCTCTAAAAAAACATACTAGCTCCTTCAACCTTCTGCAATAATCTATTCAGTGTTCTTCTTCTCCCACTAAATCTGCTCCTGTAGTAAAACAAAAATTCAATACTCATATGAGCAATATCCACTGCTTTGTCTCATTTTCCAATTCCAAAGAATGTATCTTGTTTACCCCAAGGAGCTTATTAGATCTGATACCACAAATTATAGCATTTCCATGGCTATCCACACTTATAACAACCCTAATTTGTATTAGGTTGGGATGTCCAAGGATTGTGCACTTATAGTCTGCAATAAGATTTTTTTTTTTTTTCTATTTACAAATTCTACAGAGTCTTCATTTTGAAATTATCAACCAAACACTCTCCTATGTCGATCACATGAAATGGATCAACTTTTATATCATCATCCCAAATCCTATACCTTCCAAATCCTCCAAAAATCCTCTTTTGGAACTAATGGTTCTCTACGTATTCATAGTGTTAATAGGGTGAATATGTGCTAACAACCAGCCCAATATTCATATGACCTCAACATTAGGAATGTGGCTTAATTGTTTAAGCCCTACTTTCCCGTGTACCTACTCTTCATATGACCCAAACCAAAGACCGAGCACTTACACTTTAGCGCTAGTACATTTTAGCACTTCCCCTTACGACGAACCCCGGTGCAATAGTTATCCACCATGTGGCCAAGACTTAAACAACGTGGGCTATATTTTGGAGGGTTGAGTCTTGGGACCACATATCCATGTAGAGAATCCCAAAATATATTACATGTCGATGCATGTCAATACCTCTGACGGCTAGATTATTTCTCATTGCAATATAGAATTAGCTAGTGCACTAGTTCGTGGTGCGAAATGAACCTTAGCCTTTGATCTTCGCCTGTGAAATCACAATCAATAGTCTATAATAACCCTGACTCTTTAATGCAATATAATGGCCTGTATTAAATCAGGTTCAGATCTAAAAATCACAAATGTTTCTGTGACCAACGGTGAGATATTGACTATGTTTAGATCGGATGATGCCTGTAGCTCTCCATGATATGAGAGTTGATATAGATCCTAATTAGATCCAATGGTGCTTGTAGCTTCCTTCACCATTCGATGAATTTCAATTATTCCTCCATCACTAACGCATGGTCGCTCATCATTGATCATAAATTTGATCAAATATCAATTGATCGAGTCTTCTCTAACCTCGAACAAAGCTGACCTTTTGTTCACGAGATCAAATTGAGGCACCTGAAAATTAATCACAGCTCCATCCCTTTCCTTCCGAAGTCTATAATTCCACCTGTAACACAGTATATCTAGAGGTATAGAAAAATAATTCATAATCAAAGATACAGCCATCGTGAAAAGAAGCAAAGGTTCCCTGATCACAATTACTCGGACATCTCAAGAACCTACAAACACGATTCTAAGGAGGGACTCCATTAGCAACCAAATATCAATATAGCATAGAAAAACCTCATAATAAGTACTCAATGCCTTGAAAAAGAGAGAAATTTATATAATAAGCCTCTTCGAGGGGGCAACCTCCTTATGCCCACATAAATGTCCAAATACCAGATGATTTCAAATGAAAATGTCTCCTTGGCATATATAGGAGACTAGGAGGTATAATTACAACTAATGGACTAAAGCCGACATAAATAAAATAACATTACTAATGTAATATGCCCCAATTAAGGGGTAATGAGCCATTATTTAGGGTTGAACATGCCCCTCCCATTGAGACAAGTGTTGTCCACAATGCTTGAGTAACTATGGATGCTTCTGTATAAAAAACTCATCTTCCCAAGTGAAATCTTTAGCCAGTAGTTTCATCCATTTAATGAGATACTCTGAAATGAATCTATTCCTCAGCTGACGAATTCTTGTATCAGTGATGGCTTCAGTCTCCAATATGATTTCCTTCCTCGTCAAGTTCTGGCAATATAGTTTGAACTTGGATCTTGTCACCTATAACCTTCTTTAAGCATGAAACATGGAAAACTGGGTGTATTCATGAAGATGCAAGCAACTCCAATTTGTATGCCATAGTACCAATCTTTTGCAACACCTTATAAGGGCCATAGTGCTTTGGTGATAATTTATTATCCTTCTTGTCTTGCTTGAGGGACATCTGTTTGTATGGTTGCAGTCTTAAAAACACCCAATCCCCTACTTCAAAACTTCTTTCACTACGATGTTGATCTGTTTGTTGTTTCATGCGATTATGTGCCATGGTCAGGTTGTCCTTTAATATTTGGAGAACTTGTTGTTGATGCTCGATGTGGTCTTCCACTGCTTGAACCTTATATTTTTCTTTTAGAGAAGAAGTGATGGAAGGAGGGTGGTATCCATAGAGTTCCATAAATGGTGTCATTTTTGTTACAGTATGAAAGGAAGTGTTATACCACCATTCTTCCAAGGGTAACCATTTGAACCATTGTGTTTGTTTATCAGAGACAAAGAAATAAAGGTAGTCTTCTAGAAATTTGTTCACTATATCAATTTGTCCATCAGATTGAGGAAGATAGGATGAGCTATGTGCCAATTGAGTACCCAAACAAGAAAATAATTATTTCCTCAGACTTCAGACTTCGGTAACCCTATGATGAAATCCATGGAAACCTCCTCCCAATGATGACTTGGGATGGCTAATGGTTGTAAAAGACTTGGGGTTTTAATTTTTTCCACTTTATTTTGTTGGCAAACCAAACATTCTGCCACAAACCTTTGAACATCAGTTTTAAGTCCATCCCAAAAAAATTCCTTCTTGACCTTATGGTAGGTTTTCAAAAATCCCGAGTGCACTCCTACTGGAGAGGTGTGCAATTCCAATAGTACCTTTTGTTTGAGTTGGGAGTTTTTACATAAATATAAGCAATCTTTGTACCATAGTGAATCATTTTTCTGGATGTAAATGTATCTGATGCACTGGAATTCTGCTGCAACCTTTGAATGAGAGTCCACACTTTTTCATCATTCTTCCATTCATACCTTGCTTCTATTATCCAATCGGGTTGGATGATCGAGATAGCATAGATGAAGGCCTCAACATCTTCATCCTTTCTTGAGAGTGCATCTGCCACAACATTTTTCTTCCCTTTTTTATAGACGATTTCAAAATCATAATCCAATATCTTGGTTACCCATTTTTATTGTTATTCTGAAGATAGTCTTTGTTCCAAGAAGTATTTAAGACTATCATGATCTATTTTGACCTTGAAGTGCCTACCTATTAGGTAAGGATGTCATTTCTTCAATGCATGTAGTATTGCCATCATTTCCTTCTCATAAATGGTTTTGTGTAGGTCCTTTCCATTGAATTGTCAAATTTCAAAAGCCAAGGGCCTTCCTTCTTGCATTAGGACAACACCAATTCCATTTCCCGAGGCATCACATTCCACAATAACGGTTTTTGTGAATTCTAGAGTGGTCAAGACAGGAGCTTTGCACATCAAGGTGAAATCATGAAGGTGGGTTACACTTTTTCTTGTTTTATGACAAAAAAAACTGTATTTTCACAAGTTATTCAACTTCTGACATATAAAAGTATTTTTTTTATTTAGAATTTCACTTTACAGTAAAAACAAAACTTGTGAAG
>ML793868.1:156875-172123 GCA_009831015.1 Picea engelmannii | reverse complement strand
ATTAATGTAAACAAATACCTGGAACAATCATTGTCAACATTATGTGCTCCCTCTTTATTGACATCCAAAGAGGAATGTTATTGTTGATAACAAAAATAGGCCACACTGAGTAAATAGACCTAAGCTCTCTGAATGGATTAACATCGTCAACTGCCAATGAAAGCCTAACATTACGAGGTCCATCTTTGAAATCTGCCCATTTTTCCTCAATTTCCCTAAATGCAGAACCATCGACAGGCATTCGAAGAACACCATATCCACTTCTGTTACATGCATGGTAATCCATAAATTGTGCTATGCTTTCACACCTGAACAATCGCGACAAATGTGGAATTATGGGAATATGACAAAGAACCTTTGAGGCACCCTTTTTGTTACTTGATCAGTTCGATATCTACTGATAAGACATTACATACATTCTGTTTTCGAAGCATGTTGTCCATAATATATAATATGGTCATTAGAACATGCATCTATAGTTTGATAATCCATTCCAATGTCTTTCATAATGGCCTGCAAAACTCGATATGTGCGAGGTAAAATATTTGATGATGGTAACAAAAATTCACCTAACAATCTACAACATAACAAATAACTAGTTAATGTAAGAATATTAAAAGTAAAAATTGCATTCTTATTTTACACATTAATTAACACTAAAAACAAATAGAAAAAAATCAACATTTATGTATAATATGAGATGAAATATATTACATACCTTAGTATCTGTGTCATACAAATGTTCGACAAATTATTCATAACCTTTAAGTTCACTAGCAACAATGTAGCGGAGAGAAGATTTGCTCTTGATCCTTCATAAAGTCATTTATTTGCCTTTTCTAATAGAGGTTCATCATAAATACCAACATTTTCCCCATCCTCATCTTGCTGCGAAAACAAATCTTGGATCATTTGATTTGTCCCATCATCTTCTTCCATGGGATCATTAACTTGATTTGTCCCATCATCTTCTTCCATGAGATCCTCATTTGCTTGGTCATGATGATGTTCCTCAACTTGTACAACATCATTTCTACTAATACTTGGTGCAATATTCTGTGAAAAGTTAGAGGGCAACTCTAACTTTATAATTACAAAAAATCATAAAAAATTAGTGTATACTATAACAAACATTCAAACAATATATATATACACACATATATATAATTTTATATAAAATTGACAAAATAAAAAAAGATAATGAATATATAGCTAATTACCATGGGATGATATTCATTCGATTCGCCATCAATGTGCCCATACTTCCTGCAATGTTTTGTAGTTGTTTCTATTAAAATTCTTACGGGACGTATGAGGCAACATTTTTTACAAGGGCAATAACATCTACCATCACCCTTTTCACCCGCTTTACTTTTTTCCCCACCTCTAACAACATTCTGCGACATTCTTCCTCACAAAAATACCCTTTCAGAACCGTCGTTGCTATAGCAAGATTGCCGCAACATATTTAAATCGTCAAATATTTATAGTCCAATTTTAGGTCACAATCGTCGCAATTGTGATGACCATGACCTAAAAATATTTCTTTTTTTTTACCTATTTATTTGTCATTTTTAACTGTCAATTTTAACGTTAGGTCAGTTGTCGCTCTTGCGACGAACATTGACCATATTAATTTAAACAAACTATAGGCGTCGTGCTTGCGACGAACATTGACCATATTAATTTAGTCAAAGTACCAACGTCGAGATAGCGACGAATACGAGGTGGATTTAGAAAAATTGAACTATTTCTCTTGCATGTTGCGACGAAAGAGTACTTTCGTCACAAATTTTTCAATATGTAGTAGTGCAAGTTGGGGGAAATGGGGGTGTTACAATCCCCTCCCCCTTAAAAGGAACACCGTCCTCGATGTTCTTTCTCAGTAACACCTATTAGGCCTTTCTCATTCCGCTACTTCAGAAGTATTGACCCTCTTTCTTGGTTAGGTCCTTTTCAGCCTCTTGGCCTTCTTCGCGTGCCTTCAAAAAATTCTTGGACAACAATCACATTAATCATAGTCTCATGTGAAAACATTTTACTGTTGTTCAAAATTCAAGACGAAAATTCATAATCTAACACAATACTTATCTGTGCAGTTCGTAGATTTGCATCCACATGGTTGTCTTGTTATCTTGGCTCATTGTTTTTCCTTAACATACCCATTGTGTGCATGATCCCAATCAATAGTTTATGAGAATTATCAAAGTCTCCTCTTCCTTGCAGTCACTCACCCTCTAAGCCCAGGCTCAGGCATCCCCTTCTCTACTATATAGTCCCTCGGGCGATCCATCTTTCCTTGTCAAGGATTTCTCGCACAAGAATAGTTATAGAGAGTTCATTGAGCCTTACAGTCGAGGCGTCCCTTAGACTTGCTCTACCGAGGCGTCCCTTCGGCTTGTGTTACCTCAACACAACATATTCCAGGTGATCATGGCTTACCACGGTGTTCTCATGGCTCAACAATAGCCATTTTTCATGCTTTTCAGTTTGACAGCCTTCATCTGTTCTTTCTGGACAGATCTTTTCTTCTCACCTATATCACATGTATACAGAAATTAATGAGACATCATCATAAATTTCAAAATTTTATTGCAAATCTGTCACCTACAGATTTCCAATTCCACATCTTGTTTTTCCAGATTTGTTCCACATAGCGAACAGATTCACAAGCATGGGACTTTCCTCCCCATAACATTTTAGCTTGTTATTGCACAATTTGTAGTTAAGGTTAAAGACAGATGAAAATAGATCAAACTAGCGTAACTGAACCAATCCCATCCACTGTCACCTCGATGGGAAGGTTCTTTCTGTTTAGGGAGGTAAGGCCCATGGGAGACGTCCCCAGTGACCTGGGGTTTTGAGAAGGCAAAGGATTGAAGGCTAAAAGATAAATTCCCCCCTCTCACAAGTCACCACTGAGCGGATAGTCCATCTAATCAACCAATAAAAAGAAGTAATAACCCAAAAGAGATGTACATGCCCAAGACAAAGCAACAAGAAATGTATATATGCAAGCTCACTTGCTTGGTTAGTACTTCATATAATCGATGACTATCTGATAATAGGCAATTGAGCAATATTATTGATGAAGTAAATCAATGTTTATACAATAGCAATGATTACAATATCACTTCACAATAAATGCTAATGGAAATCGATGTAATAATAACACTTAAGAAATAACGCCTTAGCCAATCATTCAATTGCTTTAAATATGAAATAAATGTTGCATAGAGATGTTTATAGCACAAAAAGGGGACAACAACAATAGGGTTAGTAGAGTTAGTCTAGGCTAGGGTTAGTATGGTTAGGGTTTGTTCAAAGTGTTTGGTTTTTTGAAGTTGTGATTAAGATTCAACACAATGTGGCCTTAGATCAATGCCTCATTAGGGTGGATGGAGTCAAAAGAGGACACAAAAGTTGAAGGATCAAGTGAAAGTGGTAAAACCAAGGACAAGAGAATTAAACCTTGAGGTGTTTCTATGGAAACACCTCAAGGATGAAACCCTAGGGGATAGAGGCTCACTTTGGTGTAGGGGAACTAGGCCTCAATGTTCTCTCCTCCTTCCTTATCTTAATGGAAACGACTAGCTTGAATAATAGTTAGTAAGAGATAAGACAAGAGGGTTTGTAAGCAATGTGTTGCTAAAGAAAGGCCTTACTAGACAAACCCTAGGGAAAATCGGCTCACCAAGGTGTAGGGGAACTAGGCCTTGATGCGTTTTCTCCTTCTTAGCTCAACAAATAAGAAAACGACTAGCAGGAAGAAGAGGGATTGAGTGTTGCTATGGCAAGGCTCTATCCTCTTCAACAAATGGCTCAAAACCTTGGTAGGGACATGAGACAAGAACCTTCAATGTGTGCTTGTCACCTAGGGTTTTATTAAGCAAATTATAACAATAGATGCAAGAAAATACTACTACAACCATTCAATTAAGAAGTTTTGCAGAAATTTACTTACATTTAACCAAGAAATCACATAGCAAACCCTAGTTGTAACACCTTCCACCAAGAGAAATGCCAAAAATGTCTTCCTTCAACAAGTGCGCCTCCCAATTTCAGCCAAGAACCCTTAAGATAATGCAAATTTCAGACCTCACTAATGAGTGAGAAAAAGATCATGAAAAAATGAAGGTAAAAACCTTCAATTTATACAGTAGCAATGACCTAAATTACATTTTAGGTCATAAAAGGGCCAACAAGGCCAAAATACCAAAATCATACTATTTTACATTAAATGCTTAAATTAAAAACCCTAATCAAGCAAAAGAGAGACTTCATCCCCTTTCTAGGGTGTCGTTAGCCCCTTCTAGGGAAAATGCAGCCTCCAGAAGAAAAATGTTAGCCCTCCTTGGGCTCCTCCAAGCTGCTACACATGCCAAATTTCCTTGTCCATCTGCCAAAACGTCCATGAAGCAAGGATGACATCACGGATCTCATGGGTGATGTCTTAGGCCTTCCAATGCCAATGTTCCACTGAAAAGGGAACAACCCCCATAGGTCAAGCTCTGTCGGGGTGCCTTTACAAGACGTCCTCCTTCTCTCCTGTGCAAACCCCTCTGTCCTATCTCTGCCCCCTGCTAGGGTCTCAACATCCATTGGGTGGGATCTTTAGCCCTATGGAGGTCCAAACTAATAATCTCCCCATGTGTACCTGTCCAACATTGTACCTGTCCATCGGGCATAATCCTGCACATCAATAGCTACACCCTCCATGGGCTCATAAGTCACATGGATCATAGCAATGCCAATCACATCTCATCATCAATATTATTAAACATGTGCATAAAAACCCTATTACCCCAATTAAATGCTCAAAGACATTATACAAGTCTGGAATATAAGTTTGGGGAAAGTGACAGAGTGTCCTATTGGGCTAGTGTCCACTAGAAAAGGAAAGTTCCCGAAAAAGACTAAATCTAAGTCATGCAAGTGGGTGAGGTGGATAAGGGATGTCCTGGAAAATGGGTGCAGTGAGGGCAGGGGATGCAAAACTTTACGTATGGGTGCCTTTGTAGAAGGTGAGTTGCACCTGTCCTGGATGTAATGTTTTCCAAGCCCATTCATGCCTTTTATTCTTTTATTGCTTTTCTTCAAGGAGGTGATCAGGGGACACTGCCCTGGCATGGTGACCAGTGGTGGCAATGTTACCCGCAAGTACTTTCATAGAAATGAGAAGGATGGCTCGTGATGAGACCCCCTTTCTCTTGGCCATGCAACCAAGAGCCACTACCCTGGTGTGGTTATTAGCTGCTAGTAGTGTCATACTGCTAGGTACCCATGGACCTAATGGGTTGGCTCATGATGAGACCCCCCATCCTCTGACTAGGTCTTGTTTTATTATTTTTTATTGGGTCCCTCTTGTTTCTTGCTGAGAATCCTTTTACTTCTTTCTTGGGGATCCCCGAGCGAAGCATCTTGAGGTTTATTTTCAGTCTTTTATCTTTTTTCCAACTTGCTTTTACCTTCTAGGCCTTTATCCCCTTCTTCCCACAAGGCAAGGTGCAACCCTTAAATGATTGGCCAACTGAATGCTCAAACCAATGTAATGGGATATATGAGCAGGAGATAAGATGGAAAGTGGTAGTATGAAGGGAGCGGATGATGACTTTTCAGAAATCCCCCAGTGGAAAACCAAAACCTATGGGCACAGGCTTACTAAGATATCCTGTCATTCCCCCCATACATGGTTAAGTGGACAAATATAAGATCCAAGCACTTGTTATAATCAAAATGAATTGAATGTACATATTCAAAGGTTTTGAAGATCAAAGTGACACATACCATGATACCCAGACTCATTACCTCATGTAGCAAGAACCATCTCTGACACAGGACCAAGCCAAAGGTGATGGATGTTGCTGTTGCTGACAAAGTAGAGGCACTGAAAGGGAGAAAAGATAGGCCCTCCAGGGCCATGCTAAAGTCGATCCGACTCTCGGTACTCCATGTCTAGGACCTATGGGCCTCGAGACATGATCTCCTAGTTATCCCTAAAAGTGGGGGATAATATCTGGCTCCAACTCGAGGACATGTTCTCACCGTAGAGCGCATGAGAACCTCAACATATCTGGCATAACCTGTAACCTGCTTGATCTCAATAGTAATATTAGTAACCGATTGGGGTGGTGATACCAACCCAGCATATATATATATATATAAGATTGAAATAGAGCAATCATGTGAATGTGAAATCAAACTAACATGTAATGCAAATGGTATAATACATGAATGCAAAAATGCCTACCTACTTACATGTACTTACCTGCTAGTTGGATGTTAGGTGTAGTCAAATGACCAGTGAAACTGATCCAACAAAGTCCCACAATACGTGCCTCTGTGCTTCATCATAAACTAGAAAAGTGATAAGTCAAGCACAAAAATGACATGGGTTAGAATATATATCGTATCATCGGAAATCACAAAGTCTAACTCATGGAGGTGGGTGGGAGGGATAAAATCTTGCCAAGTCAATCTTTGAGGAAAGTACTCAATCCACTTAAGGAAGGGGTCATGAAAAGTCTAAGGTTCAGAACACTGACTCAAAAGGCCTGCAAATTGGCTACCTAGGACGTCCTCACACTCTGAAGTCTGGGAAGGGATTGCCAATGATCTAGTAAATGACTGGCAAACTTTCAAGGGAGAGTCAAAAAACTGAGATAACAAACTCAAACTTGTAGTGTTCAACCAACCCTTGGACTCTAGGGTTTGCCCTAGAGGAAAATCAACATAAAAAACATACTCCCCAACTACACCTCTAGAGGCACAACAAAGTAAAGTAATCGGAGGTGGCCAGGGAGTGTTGTCACAAGGATCCTTCTTTAAGGAAAGAAGGTCCTTACTCCTATCGATACTTGAGCACAATGGTGGTTGATAATCATCTTCATGGAAAGAATCCAAGTGCTCAGAGGAGTACTCATCAAAACCCTAAAGGGAAAACTGAAAATCATCCGGAAAACAAGGTACTAGGTCTTCCTTGGGTGTTTTAAAAGTATGGGTAAAAATATCATCTCCTTATTGCCACTGGTCAAGAGTAACATGTTGTGATAATTGTAAAGGAAACGCTTGGGAATGATTCTTAATGTCATAAATGGGATTCAAATCATAACCAACTACATCCCACCTACGTCTCCCAACATGTATGAACTCATCAATGTTATCAACTATGTCACTATCTGTATCATAACATGCAGGATTCAAGGACTCATTTATCTCCTCCTTATCTCCCCCATCATAAAGTAGAGCATCACAAAAATATTGGGGAGGAGGGTAACTTAATGTTTCTTCTTCTGCAGGAGCTTTGAGGAGCTGGGTGTCTTCAACATGCATTATTGTTTTATCCTCATGAATTGCCCCTTCGTCTTCAATTTTATAGCAAGAGATATCCACTTCTTTCAAGGCTTCCATTTCTCCTTCATTTTCTGAATCATGGAACAAGGTGTCATCGAAATTACGAAAAGGAAAACAACTAACCTCATCGTCCTTTTATTGTTCAGGAGGGAATGGTTCGTGGACTGCTTCATCAGAGGGAGGAGAGTAGGTTGATACTTCATCATTTGGTTTAGGTTCTAGCTCCTCAACTGTGTCTTCATTCTGTTGATCGATAACTTGTTCCCTTCTTTCCTATGAATTTTCAGTAAAGATCTCAAGGGAAACTGATCTTTCTAGACTAAAGGCATCTGGGGTAAAATAATGTACTTCCTTGAACAAGGAGATATTTGCCTCAATTTTTATGGCCATGTTATACGCTTCTTCGAGTGTTTTCAGATGCTTTTTGCTGAGGAGGAAGCTTAAATGTCCCAGAAATGCATTGGTGTAGAGATACATGAGGTATTTGTCTTCAGGGTAATGGTTTCTAGGAATCTATAATAGCAACGTCTAAAACCTAACATCGAAGGCCCTGACAATTTCATCCTCTATTTGTCTTATGTATTCGATTCCTTTAAGTAGTAATTGGATATCTTCCAATTTCATGCCCCAACTCATGAGAAAGGTTTATTCTAACTGGTCCATAGATGTAATGCTAGCAACTGGAAGATTATCATACCATCTTTTAGCATTCCCATACAGAGTGGCAGAGAAAAGTTTCATTACCAAGTCTTCAACATCATCACTGATAGGGTGGAGCTGAAAGAAAGCTCAAAATTAGTCATATGATAGTCGGGTCTTTCTCCATCCCTACTATTGAATCTAGGGAGCCATTTTTCATACTTTAGGGGCATTTGTCTAGGGTATCCCAGGATTTTACTCATGTCTAAAGACTTGTAGTTTCCCGGATCCCATTATGAATTCATAGTTGTTTTCGTCATCAGTGGAGTCGCCAGATAATTTTCTTGAAACTATCAAAAGATAAGGGAAGACACCCTAAGTGAAGTTGCCAGGTAAGCTTGTAATATAAAGACTTTAGAGGCAAGGCTTACCGAAAAGTGTTGTCTTGAGGAGAATTGACTCAGTGTTCCCCGACAACGGTGCCAAAATGTTATCGCACAGTTTGTAGTTAAGGTTAAAGACGGATGGAAAGAGGTCAAATTGGCATAATTGAACCAATCCCACCCACTGTCACCTCGATGGGAAGGTTCTTTCTGTTTAGGGAGGTAAGGCCCAGGGGAGACGTCCCCGGTGACCTGGGGTTTTGAGAAGGCAAAGGATTGAAGGATAAAAGATAAGTTGCCCCCTCTCACAAGTCACCACCGAGTAGATAGTATGGCTAATCAGCCAATAAAGAGAAGTAATAACCCAAAAGAGATGTACATTCCCAAGACAAAGCAACAAGAAATGTATATATGCAAGCTCACTTACTTGGTTAGTACTTCATATAATCGATGACTATCTGATAATAGGCAATTGAGCAATATTATTGATGAAGTAAATCAATGTTTATACAATAACAATGATTACAATATCACTTCACAATAAATGTTAATGGAAATCGATGTAATAATAACACTTCAGAAATAACGCCTTAGCCAATCATTCCATTGCTTTAAAGATGAAATAAATGTTGCATAGAGATGTTTATAGCACAAAAAGGGGACGCCAACAATAGGGTTAGTAGAGTTAGTCTAGGCTAGGGTTAGTATGGTTAGGGTTTGTTCAAAGTGTTTGGTTGTTTGAAGTTGTGATCAAGATTCAACACAATGTGGCCTTAGATCAATGCCTCATTAGGGTAGATGGAGTCAAAAAAGGAGGACACAAAAGTTGAAGGATCAAGTGAAAGTGGTAAAACCAAGGACAAGATAGTTAAACCTTGAGGTGTTGCTATGGCAACGCCTCAAGGATGAAACCCTAGGGGAGAGAGGCTCAGTTTGGTGTAGGGGAACTAGGCCTCATTGCTCTCTCCTCCTTCCTTAGCTTAATGGCAACAACTAGATTGAATAATAGTTAGTAAGAGATAAGACAAGAGGGTTTGTAAGCAATGTGTTGCTAAAGCAAGGCCTTACTAGACAAACCCTAGGGAAAATCGACTCACCAAGGTGTAGGGGAACTAGGCCTTGACGTGTTTTCTCCTTCTTAGCTCAACAAATAAGAAAACGACTAGCAAGAAGAAGAGGGATTGAGTGTTTCTATGGCAAGGCTCTATCCTCTTCAGCAAATGGCTCAAAACCTTGGTAGGGAAATGAGACAAGGACCTTCAATGTGTGCTTGTCACCTAGGGTTTTATTCAGAAAATTATAACAATAGATGCAAGAAAATACTACTACGACCATTCAATTAAGATTTTTTGTAGAAATTTACTTACATTTCACCAAGAAATCACATAGCAAACCCTACTTGTAACACCTTCCACCAAGAGAAATGCCAAAAATGCCAATATAAGTCCAAAAATGTCTTCCTTTAACAAGTGCGCCTCCCAATTTCAGCCAAGAACCCTTAAGATAGTGCAAATTTCAGACCTCAGTAATGAGTGAGTCAAAGATCATGAAAAAATGAAGGTAAATCCCTCAATTTATACAGTAGTAATGACCTAAATTATATTTTAGGTCATAAAAAGGCCGACAAGGCCAAAATTCTAAAATCATATTGTTTTACATTAAATGCTTAAATTAAAAACCCTAATCAAGCAAAAGAGAGACATCATCCCCTTTCTAGGGTGACGTTAGCCCCTTCTAGGGAAAATGCAGCCTCCAGGAGAAAAACGTTATCCCTCCTTGGGCTTCTCCAAGCTGCCACACGTGCCAAACTGCCCTGTCCATCTGCCAAAATGTCCATGAACCAAGGATGATGTCATGGACCTCATGGGTGACGTCCTAGGCCTTCCAAGGCCAACGTTCCACTAAAAAGGGAACAACCCCCCTAGGTCAAGCGCTGTCGGGGTGCCTCTGCAAGACATCCTCCTTCTCTCCTGTGCAAACCCCTTTGTCCTATATCTGCCCCCTGCTGGGGTCTCAACATCCATCGGGTGGGCTCGTCAACCCCATGGAGGTTCAAACTAATCATCTCCCCATCTGTACCTGTCCAACGTGGTACCTGTCTGTCAGGCATAATCTTGCACATCAATAGTTACGCCTTACATGGGCTCATAAGTCACATGGATCATATCAATGTCAATCACATCTCAGCATGAATAATATTAAACATGTGCATAAAACTCCTATTACCCTAGTTAAATGCTCTAAGACACTATACACGTCTACAATATAAGTTTGGGGAAAGTGACAAAGTGTCCTATTGGGCTAGTGTCCATTGGAAAAGGAAAGTTCCCATAAAAGACTAAATATAAGTCATGTAAGTGGATGAGGTGGATAAAGGATGTCCTGGAAAATGGGTGTAGTGAGGGCAGGGCATGCAAAGCTTTACCTATGGGTGCCTTTGTAGAAGGAGAGCTGTACCTATCCTGGATGCAATTTTTTCCAAGCCCATTCATGCCTTTTATTCTTTTATTGCTTTTCTTCAAGGAGATAATCAGGGGACACTGCCCTGGCATGGTGACCAGTGGTGGCAATGTTACCCACAAGTACTTTCATAGAAATGAGAAGGTTGGCTCATGATGAGACCCCCTTTCTCTTGGCCATGTAACCAATAGCCACTACCCTGGCGTGGTAACCAACTGCTAGTAGTTTCATATTGCTAGGTACCCATTTATCTAATGGGTTGGATCATGATGAGACCCCCCATCCTCTGACTAGGTCTTGTTTTATTATTTTTTATTGGGTCCCTCTTGTTTCTTGCTGAGAATCCTTTTACAGCTTTCTTGGGGATCTTTGGGCGAAGCATCTCGAGGTTTATTTTTAGGCTTTTATCTTTTTTCCAGCTTGCTTTTACCTTATGGGCCTATATCCCCTTCTTCCCACAAGGCAAGGTGCAACCCTCAAATGATTGGCCAACCCAATGCCCAGACTGATGTAATGGGATATATGAGCAGGAGATAAGATGGAAAGTGGTAGTATGAAGGGAGTGAATGATGAATTTTCATAAATCCCCCCAGTGGCAAACCAAAACCTATGGGCACAGGCTTACTAGGACATCCTGTCATTCCCTCAAGACATGGTCAAGTGGACAAATATAAGATCCAAGCACTTGTTAGAATGAAAAGGAATTGAATGCACATATTCAAAGGTTTTGAAGATCAGAGTGACACGTACCATGATACCCGGACTCATTACCTCATGGAGCAAGAACCATCTCTGACACAGGACCAAGCCGAAGGTGATGGATGTTGTTGTTGTTGACAAAGTAGAGGCGCTGAAAGGGAGAAAAGATGGGCCCTCCAGGGCCAAGCTAAAGTCGATTCGGCTCTCAGTACTCCATGTCTAGGACCTGTGGGCCTCGAGACATGATCTCCTAGTTATCCCTAAAAGTGGGGGATAACATAGCTCAACAGGGAATTGGTCTTCCTTATGGGCTTACAATATTTCCATATCCAAGACTCTTTCTTCTTGCAATTCATTCTTTACACAACCAAACAAATTGTTAGTTTCTCGTGTATATATATATTCTCACCACATTTAAAATGTCATCACAACCTTTCTTAACTTGTGCATTCTAATAGTTGCAAAACATGGAAGGAAACATCATCCCTTACATATGCATCATTTCAGCCTACCAAATTTTCAAAATGTAATTTATATATCAATTGACTTTAATGAATGTGCCAACATTCGTGGCCACATTCATACCCAATGCACCCTTGCATTGATTTCAAGTTTGCCACACTTTATGACAAGCACTTTTCCATGGTGTGTTGGAGCTTAGCCAAGCTCTTCACCATATGGCTTATTCATCTTCGTTCATTATTGTAGTCGGAATGTGCTTCTTGCTATAGGTTGATCATAATCCCAAGTCGGCACATATGAAACTATAAGTTTCTCTTGAATGCACCCAAGTATTCTTTCTTCGTTAGTATCCAAGGTGCCCACACTCATGGCCACCCAAATTTGCTTTTCTTTGACACCTATACAATGTAAGTAAAATTTCGGAAGGTCCTCCTTCCTCAATGGAAGGTCCATTGTCTTCCCTCTATGCAAACATGCATTTCCTCGAAGCAATTCCATGCAATGTGCTAACTAGGAGCATCTTTATTCCCATAGAACCAGTCCCCATGACCATACTCTAACGTAGAGTGCTAAACTCTATCTTCCTTGACTGGCCTGGAGAAACTTCGTTTCCTCTCCATGCGATCGAGAGATGTGAACTTGGATCTATTCTTTTCAGGAGCTATCCTTTCATCTCCTGTATCTAGGTGCTATGATCCTGGATTAATCCCTTGTCTGCAAATCAATGGTGTAGATCCGTCTTCCCCCAAATCCAACAGCGACAACGAATTGCGGAACCTCAACTAGCTCACAGTTTAACTCTCCTCCCAATCTCCACAATGAACACGGGTCGTCTGATCTACGATCGGATCCCAAACTCAAAACAATGCTATGTTGAGTTTAAATTACGGTTATAGGTCTCGACGTTAACCAGTGTGCATATGCAATCTATGCAATGATCGCGGGTTGTCGATCTTAGCCCTAGATCGATTTTAAACCACATGATTTCCAGATAATAATAATTCCAACACAAAAGTGTTTGACAGAGAATTCCAAGCTTCGATTTGCTAAATTCAACCACAGAACCCAATCACAGTACGAGTTTACGCGACATTAACGTGTGGGTTCCTTGCAGGTTCACCCCCGATCATTCACAGATTGGCGGTTCACAGCGATTGCGGAACCCCAATATGCTTTCTCTTTAGTGGAGAGTTCAACCTCCACAATCTGAAAAGTGCTCGCCCAACTCTTTTAATCAGGATCGTTGATCCACCACCCCGTTGAGATCAACGATGTTGGTTGATTGCAAACTGTGAACTAGTACGCTCGTTAATTTTACCCTCGCTTTCTGCAATGATCCCCGACCATCTATCTAACCAAAGGACTGGTACTATTTGATTCGTTAACTCTAGTGTATATTGAAGTCGATCTAACGGATGAGATCAATTTTCTCTCTGATGAACGACTCACATTGATATACTCTGTCAGGTCCTTGATCAACCTGATTCGATCGAGGTTTTCTTCCTGAATCATACTCTACTTGGGTATCCATGGCATACAACTACCTTTCAAAATTTTGTGCATAACATTAAGGCAATAAAACATTTTCAGACATGTCCTAGAATATCTTGATGCACTTCATCACATTATCCTTAATGTTTCCATGAGTGCAACACAAATAGATATCGATTGTTTCTACAACAATACAACCATCATCAGTATGGTGTCAAAACCTTTTACTTTCATCAGCATACCAAGTTTCTCACCCCAGAGAAAAAATAATACTCAACAAGAAAACAATTAAGGGCTCTCCCCTTCTTCCAATTCTTTCTACACCACCTGGGACTTTTCATCCCAGTTGGGTTATCTCTAAGGCCTCACTGCCTTTTCTTGATCATGGCTTCAACCAAGCCTATTCATTATGTTAGCACCAGAAGTCACCTCTGGATTGCGACAGAGGTAAGCCCGATACCCATAAGTTTGTATGTCACAATGAATAAATTTAAGGGTGGTCAAATGGATGCAGACTTCAGGATTATATCTCTTTAACTCATGAAACTGGGTTGGAATGCATAAGCAGGTGAGGTCTTGGTTTAACTTCAGTCAGTGAGTTGAGTATAGTGGTGAGTAGGGGGGAGAACTTAAGGAGAGTGAAAGGGTCTACTATGGACATCCGGTCTTCTAGCAGCCTAAGGAGGAAAAGCTCCAAATACAAGATCCTCTTAAATTCACAACTTCAGGAAACTGAACACGCTATAACAATACTGCAATCAAACATACATTACAATAAAGTCACAACAACCCGAATGGATCATCCATGCCCGAGCGTTCAGTATTAGAGGGAAAAGGGAACACAAGAAACTGAATAAAACTGGTTGCCATGTTACTATGATCAAACCTACATCACAAAAACATAACTACCTTCAACTGGATCCTCCATGCCCGAGTGTTCTAACACAACTGTTACAGAGATATGAAAGGAAACTGAATTTCATTAAACAAGAAGTCTCAAATACATATATATAACCAGAGAACCAGAATGTTTGTTAAAAATTTACAAATCGGGAGCTTAGCTCAACCATCGACCCTGACAAAATTGAGAATGACTCCTAAATACTCAAAACAAAACCACAACAACAATTTCGTGCCATTGCATTGAAGGCATTACGTCTGCATGCCTCCTGGTAGACTGTGCATGCA
The DNA here is from genome assembly GCA_009831015.1 of Picea engelmannii. Lineage (NCBI taxonomy): Eukaryota > Viridiplantae > Streptophyta > Pinopsida > Pinales > Pinaceae > Picea > Picea engelmannii. The sequence goes on along the minus strand of ML793868.1, from coordinate 157,448 downwards.
GTCTCTGGCTAGTCGTGAACTTCAGTCAGACGCAATCGCGTTCCATAACGGGCCTGCTGATGAGTTGACTGGCTGACAGTCCTTTCCTGGGATTTCCATTTATGGTGGAAACGATGTCCAACCACCACCAACTGCTTCCTCAAGATCAGGAAGGCCCAAGTTAGCTCTAAATTTGTAGGATGTGGCAGCCTCTTCTTCGTTGTTTGAGTTTGGTCGGATTGCCTGCGAGAGAGTCATATGGGCGGATGTGGACGAGGATCTAGCGGGGACGATTGGTGCGATCGACATGGAGGCGAAATGAGAGGCTGTGGGGATAGGCACAATGGGGACAATCCACCGAGGTGGAGGTGAGAGGGAGTATGAGGGGAAGACACCTGGCGGGAGATGGTTGGCGGAAGTGAAATGGGATATTCTATAGAGGTGAGAGGAAGACACATGGCGGAAGGTGAGAGGATGAAGTGCGAAGGTGGGAAAGTGAGTGGAGGACAAGTGTCGACAGGAGGGAAAACGTTAAGGGAGAGTGGTAAGTGGGCTATTCCAGAGGGGGAGGGGTGGTGGTAAGAAGTTTGGAGC
>ML793868.1:134647-156815 GCA_009831015.1 Picea engelmannii | reverse complement strand
TATGGGCCACACGCTGTAGATCTGGGCTCACTGATCTCAACTGCCCAGATCTACGTGCCAATTAGCACAATCGCGCCCAGGCCAAAAAACTTAGGATAACATGGTTTAGTGGGTTTTTTGCCCCTTTTCTTCGCTTCTTTCACCAAGGGGCCAACTTCTCAGGAAAAACACCCATTTACAAATTAATGTGATAACATTAAGCTCCATGGGGGATGGCTTGCTCCCTGTGAGATGCCAAGAACTCTTATGCGGCTCCAGTGCCTTATTGTTGGGTTAGGAGTCACCTACGAAACTGAAAACAAAAGAAAAACAATATTTACAAAGACATGGGAACCATCCATGGCTCAAATGAAGAACTTCTTAAGAAAATGCCCATTTATAGGGCCACCAAAAACTTGACCGCCCTCTAAATTCTGCAACCTGTATGTATTATTTGGATATATCTCAGAGATCTTGAAGGGCCCAACCCACAAGACTTCAAACTTGATGTGTTTTCCTCTGTCCTGCTTTGGCGCATCCCATTTGAGTATTAGATCTCCCAGCTGGAAATCCTCCTTATTGTTCTTCCTGTCAAAGGCCCGCTTGATTCTCTGTTGACGGTCATGTGCATTGTCTATCATCTTTTCTCTGGTCTGTTTCACTTCTACCAGTTGATGTATCCTTCTGATCATATCATCAGGCTCTTCTTGGCAATCTTGGAAGAATTTTGCCACAGGCAGGGCGAGCTGAGAAGGGAAAATGGCTTCAACTCCATACACAAGCTGAAAAGGAGAGACACCCAGAGACCTCTTTGTTGTCACCCTATTGGCCCACATAACAAATTTGAGCTTTGAATCCCATGCCTTCTTATGATCCTCTAACAGTCTTTTGATGATCTTTATCAAAATTTTGTTAGAGGACTCTGCTAGTCCATTCCATTGTGGATAGTAAGGGGTAGAGTGGATCAATGAAATTTCAAACTACTCACAAAACTTAATCAATGGTTTGTCCTTGAAGGATGCAATGTTATCAGTGATGATTCTATTCGAACAACCAAACCTTTCCATAATATCTTCAAGAAAACCAATGATGACTTTGTGATAAACGCTCCTTGTGGGGATAGCTTCTATCCACTTGGTGAAATAATCTGTGGCAGTCAAGATCCACTTGTGCTGACCACTTGAAGAAGGATGAATTTCCCCAATAAAGTCTAGGCCCCACTACTAAAAGGGTCCTGAAGCTACTACAACTACTATAGGCTTCAAAGGCAGAGACTTGAGCTGTTGCTTCCCAGAAAATTTCTGACATTTGATACAAGCTCTGACCTTTGCACAAACATCAGTGAATAGAGTAGGCTAGTAGTACCCAACCCTAAGAATTTTATAGGCTGCGGTCCTCCAGAAATGATGTCCCCCACATAGACTGCTATGGAAATCGAACATAATCCATTTGGCCTCCTGTGGGTCTAAACATCTGAGAAGCACACCTAGAGGGTCCTTCCAATACAAGACCTAGTCAATAATATAATATCTAATTGCTTTGAGCTTTAAATCTCTTGCCTTGATTTTCCCCATGCTATCAGGGGGCTTTAGCTCTCGCAGAAAAAATATAATGTCTTTGTACCAAATGTATTCTGCCAATGAAGGGTTGTCCTGAGAATTTTTATCAAACAATCCATCTTGCTGATTTTCTGAGCAAGCATTGATGAAGTCAACCCCCAAAGATTTACAATTAGATTCAATCAATAGCTTGGATAAACCTTGACCTTTAACTAGCTTGGTGGGATTTATTTCGAGATCAAACTCAATGATTTTGGCAATCCTTTTGCTCCTTCTCTCGTCTATGTCTAGCTGAATACGAATGTCCTTCACATAAGCTGAAGGGACATATGCAATGATTTTTGAATGCAGAACATAGACTTTGAAAGATTTGAGAGCTTTCACTAAGGAATAGGCATGTTTCTCCATGATGTCATATTTTACCTCGATGTCCCTCAATGCTTTGGTAAAAAAGGAAATAGGTTGCTCCAACCCTTCAACATTTTTCTGCAACAAAACTGCTGCCATTGTATCAAAAGAAGCAAAGGAAAAAATCAGAAAATCCTTGGAATAATCGGGACTAATTAGCACAGGTGCTTTAATCAATGAATTTTTAATTTTTTCGAAGGACTCTCTAGGCTCAACAATCCACTTTACTTCATTCCCCTTCCTGAGCATGGCCGTGATATGCTTCACCATATCAACAAAATTTGAAACAAACCTTCTTAAAAAATTAATTTTTCCAGGAAAGACTGAACTTCCTTCCTGGATCTGAGAAGTGGCAAGGTTTGAATAGCTTTTACCCTGCTTGAATCAATTCTGACTCCATCAGCTGATACTATATGCCCCAACAATTTCCCCCCTTGCATGGAAAACAATGACTTTTTGGGATTTAGGGAGAGACCAAACTGTTTGCATTTCAAGAAGATCTTTCTCAGATGTTGACAATGCTCTTTATCAGATCTAGAAAACACAATTATGTCATCCAGATATATGACCACAAATTTATCTTTTTCCCCAATGAAGGATATGTCCATGGCTCGCTGAAATGTTGCCCCTGTGTTCATCAATTCAAAGGGTATTTTGGCATACATGAATGTGCCCCAAGGGGTGGTGAAGGCTGTCTCTTCTCTGTCTTCAGGCAGAACGAAGATCTAATTGTAGCCGGAAAAGCCATCAATAATGGAAGTCCTGGATGCCCCTGTTACCCTTTGCAATATCTGTTCCATCTTTGGAAAAGGGTAGTTGTCCTTCTTTGAGCTCCTGTTCAGGTTTCTGAAATCGACACAAAGTCTGATTTCTCCATTCTTTTTCCTTACCAGGACCAGGTTGGCCATCCATTCAAAATATCTTAAGGGGACAATGATTTGGGCGTCCAACAACTTCTTTACCTCCCTTTCCATAATAAGCAACAACATAGGATTTATTTGTCTTAATTTCTACCTAAATGGCTTGGCCTCTTCTTTCAATGGGATCTTGTGTTCAATGACACTGGTGTCATATGTTTTGAGGTCTTCGTATGTCCAAGAAAACACATCGACAAATTCTTTTAATAACTCAATATATTCGACCCTCTGCTCTCTTGGTAGACTGCTTGATAAATTGACAAATCTTGGATCCTGCTCTGTGACAATATTGCACTCAGTCACATCAGCATCATCATTTGGGATTTTACCCTTCACTGCCACATCATTCCCGTCAAAAAGCCTTTCCAAAGGAACTAGTCCCTTTGGGATGTGATTACTGGTTAGCTGGACAATGTGATGATTAACAATCTTTTTCATGGAAACATCAGAATGAGGCTCTATTTCAGAGTCAGGATCTTGATCAATGTGCAATGCAAAAAACTCCTCAACAGTTTCCAGGAATCTTTTGATTTCAAGATCATCCTTAAACACTTTCCAGTGCTTGACATTGTTAGGTATAGAGGGTCTATATTTCACTTCTACATCATGCCTGAGTTTGGGTGGCAGAGGGAGTTTGAAATTGCTTGCTAAAATGGCCAGAGAATCGACCATGACATTCTTTTTCCTTGGAATAAAAGAAATGTTGAAATCCAAGAAAAAACTGTGAGTGAGGTCCCATACTTCATTTCTGTAACTTATGAGCCAAGGGTGTTTGGCCTAATAAATATTTATTATCTGTTGGACAATCAACTAAGCATCTCCAAACACTGATATCTCTTCAATTCCCATGTCTTTTGCATCCCTCAAACCCAAAACGAGAGCTTCATACTCTGCCACATTATTGGTAATTTCAAATTCTAATTTGTATGACAAAGATATGGTTTCCTGAGTAGGGGAAACAAAAACTACTCCAACACTAGCACCTTCTCTAGAAGAAGCTCCATCAAAAAACATTTTCCAAACAGAGGTAATTGGGGGAGAATCTTCACAAGGAGTAATGAACTTTCTGATCTTAAGAGGAGGTTCAGGGGCATCAGTGAGCTGCAACAAGCTAGATCCCAAATTAGTACCAAGGGAAAAGATAGGATGATTGGTGGGTTCTGCTTCATCAATGATAACATAGGCCAACTGAGATTCTCTATACAATATTCTATGCTCCCCTCCAAACATAGGAATGGTGGCATATGTGAGGTCCATCTGCAAGGTTCCCCCAAGTTTTTTTATTCAAGATCTTGACAAGAGCATGCCGAACCTAGGAGGAACATCTGCCACCACAATATCCATGACCACACTCTTCATGGGCAGCTGAAAAAAGGTCACAACTAAATCTTTGATGACCCCAATACATTTCACTCTCCTTGAATCAAAAGAATACAAATCATGATAAGATTTTGTGATTTCTAATCCAAGTTCTTCCATGATGGTTTTGGGCATGAGATTATGAGACGCCCCTGAGTCCATCAAACAATTATGCAACACCTTATCATGTATGTTTAGTGATGTATAGAAGGGAGGGGATGAATCATCTCTATCTTCTACCATAGGACCTAAGATGACTGCTGGCTTTTCATCTTGGAGGTTTACCGAGTCTGTGGAATGACAGGGTGGTTCAGGCTGCAACAACTTAGAGAGGAACCTTTTGAAGTTTTTGTTCTTGAGTAGCTCTGAAAGGGGGACAAGGATTCTGATCTTTTGAATTTCATGCTCAAATCTAAAGGAGGGAGGGGGATTCAGAATCTCTCTTACCTCTAGGACAAGGTATTTGGCTATTGGTGGAGGATTCTAAGCTTTCTTTTCTTTGTTGTTGTTTGCTGTGTCTTTAACAAACCTCTTTGCTCTAGAGGGATGATCGGGGATGTCAGACTTCCCTTCCTTCTTCTTGGACCAGAGGTTGTATTTATTGGGACTATTACCGGTCTTTTCCCCCTTTCTTAGCTCATTTATTTGACTGTTCATGAGGGACTCCTCGTAGGTAGATTGAGTTAAATGGGGAAAAGAGGAGGTGTCTCTGATACAATGAATTTCAGGGTCAAGCTCCTCTTCTTCCCTCTCTTCATCAATAACAAGGTTGTTTTGAAGGGGGGTTTGAATTTTTTGATCATTCCTATCTTTGTCCTTGTGTTCCCTCGACATAATCTGAGGAGCATTGTTGTTTGGCCTCCTGAAGTTGCCTATGATATCATCATTTGGGAAATTATTGTAACCTTGCTTCCCCTTGAATTTCATCTTCTCCATTTCCGTAGATAGGGACTTCACCATCTTGGTCAATTCATCTACTTGATTTTGAGATGCAGAAGAACCATAGGTTGAGGCCTCAACTCTTCCTCTTCCCTTGTCTCTGTCAGATTTGCTTCTGAGCCTGTCAACTGTCAACACATTGGATTCTACTTCCAGGGTTGCATCTTGCATATTACCCGAGGAAGTAGCTCTTCTCTCTTTGAGCAGGCGGTAGAAATCGGGGTCAAAAGCACTAGCATAAGTGATTTTGGCAGAGGCTTCTGTGGGTTTTATCTCAGTAGGGATCTTATTGTACATCTTAATTAATCTTTTGGAGAAGTCAGAGACAAATTATCCCTTTTTTCTTTTCAGGGACCTGAATTTTGTGATATAATACATAAAATCTTTTTTATCCCCCCACTGCCTCAAGAAAACATCATCTAGAGCTTCAATCCCAGCAATAGATCCAGGAGTCAAGCCCCTGAACCATTTCCTAACCTCACCATCAAGGCTCTGAATAAAGACTCTCATCCAGACATCTTCGTTTTCAATATTCAGATTGTCTGCATAACTGTAGAAGGAAACAAGGTGCTCTTCAATAGTTATGTCTTCCTCTCTAGTGAACTTAGGCATGTATTTTAGGTAATCTCAAGTAGGTATAACATTCATGGGCTGAGGTAGTACTAGGGGGGCATATCTTGCAGCCACTATGGCATCCATTCGGTTTCTAGGGGGATTAGAACCTACCATAGGGATGATCGGTGGAGGATAATTAGGAAGAGATGGGGTTCGAACGGGGGATACTGGAACTAAGCTTCCTGGGCGAAAGAGAAACAACAGAGGATTTGAGATAAAAGTCACAGGGCTGGGGGGAGTAGAGGCTTCTCTTTCTTCTAAATCAATAATTCTAACAGGAGGAGGGGTGGTAAATCCTGGGGTGGGAAAATCTTCTATGGTTCTGGGTCTACACCACTGTACTACTTCTGGTGAAAGAGGAGTGACAAGGATTTCTCCCTCCAATCCCAGACCAGGAGGGGAAAACTCAACATGAACACTCCCAAAATTTAAAGTTCGGGAAACTCCAATAGAAGGTATAGTAGGAAAATTATAAGCAGATATCAGAGTCTCTACAAAAGGACAATGAGTATCATTAGAAATACCCAGTTCAGTAGCAGAAACTCCTTGTTGAGGGGCATTTCCCTTTCTGATGAGTTTCTCTAGGCCAGCTTCACATGTTTCTAAAGGCAGTTGTGGAGTAGACCTCGTGTGTCTGCCTCTAAAAGCCACAACTGAAACAATGGATTCACCACAGTGGAGCCGTTAGGTGCATAGTTGCAATCTTTGATGTACTAAGCTCTGATGCACCTTTAGAACTAGTAAACTTTTTCATTCAATCCCATGGAAAATCTTCAACTTCGTCCCCGACAACGGTGCCAGAAATGTTAGAACCAGAAGTCACCTCTGGATTGCGACAGAGGTAAGCCTGATACCCATCATTTTGTATGTCACAATGAATAAATTTAAGGGTGGTCAAATGGATGCAGACTTCAGGATTATATCGCTTTAACTCGGAAAATTGCGTTGGAATGCATAAGCAGGCGAGGTCTTGGTCTAACTTTAGTCAGTGAGTTGAGTGTAGTGGTGAGTAGGGGGAAGAAATTGAGGAGAGTGAAAGAGTCTGCTATGGACATCCAGTCTTCCAACAGCCTAAGGAGGAAAATCTCCAAATACAAGATCCTCTTGAATTCACAACTTCAGGAAAATGAACACGCTATAACAATACTGCAATCAAACATACATTACAATAAAGTCACAACAACCCGATTGGATCGTCCATGCCCGAGCGTTCAGTATCAGAGGGAAAAGGGAACAGAATAAACTGAATAAAATTTGTTGCCATGTTACTGTGATCAAACCTACATCACAAAAACATAACTACCCTCGACTAGATCCTCTATGCCCGAGTGTTCTAACACAGTTGTTACAGAGATATGAAAGGAAACTGACTTTCATTAAACAAGAAGTCTCAAATACATATATATAACCAGAGAACCATAATGTTTGTTAAAACTTTACAAATCGGGAGCTTAGTTCAACCATCAACCCTGACAAAATTGAGAATGACTCCTAAATACTCAAAACAAAACCACAACAACAAGTTCGAGCCATTGCATTGAAGGCATTACATCTGCATGCCTCTTGGCAGACTGTGCATGCAGTCTATGACTAGTCATGAACTTCAGTCAGACACAATTGCGTTCCAGAACGGGCCTACTGATGAGTTGACTGGATGACAGTCCTTTCCTGGGCTTTCCATATATGGTGGAAACAATGTCCAACCACCACCAACTGCTTTAATAACTTCTTCCTCGGGATTGGGAAGGCCCACGTCAGCTCTGCATTTGTAGGACGTGGTAGCCTCTTCTTCATTGTTTGATCTTGGTCAGATTTCCTGCGGGAGATTCATACGGGTGGATGTGGAAGAGGATTTGGCAGGGACGATTGGTGAGGTCGACGTGGAGATGAAATGAGAGGCTGCGGGGATAGGCACAGTGGGGACAATCCGCCGAGGTGGAGGTGAGAGGGAGTATGAGGGGAAGACACCTGGCAGGAGATGGTTGGCGGAAGTGAAATGGGATATGCCATAGAGGTGAGAGGAAGACACATGGTGGGAGGTGAGAGGATGAAGTGCAAAGGTGGGAAAGTGAGTGGAGGAAAAGTGTCGGTAGGAGGGAAAATGGTAAGGGAGAGCGGTAAGCGGGCTATTCTAGAGGGGGGTGGTTGTGGTAAGCAGTTTGGAGTGGGGGGGGGGGTCCGAAATGACGAGAACGCACCACGATAATGGGGTCCCACGCGGGGAAACCGCTTTTCCGGACCCCCTCCCCTTCGTTAAAGGCAGAATGTCAGGGGGGGGGTCCGATATGGGCCACACGCGGTAGATCTGGGCGCGCACATCTCAGCCGCCCAGATCGACGTGTCGATTAGCACAATTGTGCCCAGGCCCAAAAACTTAGGATAACACGGTTTAGTGGATTTTTTGCCCCTTTTCTTCGCTTCTTTCACCAAGGGGCCAACTTCTCAGGAAAACACCCCTTTACAAATTAATGTGATAACACATTCAAACATACTCTTTTATTCATTTAATCATACTCGGGGGTTTTATTTGCCTTTTACCAACTGTACTGGTTTCCACAACTGCTCTTTTAATCCTATGGCTCTGTTACACAATTTAGGGTTCTTAGGGTGAGAAAAGTGTTCCTCCTTTTCTCCCCCTTTACTTATGCAATCTACTTCTTATTGTGATCTTTCTGTTCTTTTCTTGAGCAGCCTCGATTAGGCTCATCCTAACTCTTAGGATACATCAACATGCTTTAATAGCAAATCCTTTTGTCCATAATGAATCATGAACCTGTGCATCCTACATGTTACCATTCAGTTATCAGAGTGGTCAAGATTCATTATTAGTCTTCTATTCATTACATGATATTTTTAAAAATGTAATCCAAGATTCTTATATATATATATATATATATATATATATATATATATATATATACAAGCTTGTAGCTCGCTGCTTAATTCTCAGCAGTGAATAAGGTTGTGACTCTGTTCTCTTGACATATTCTTGACACAGTTCCTCCATAAGGAACTCATTCAACATGAAACTTCCTTATTGCATATCCTTCACTATCTGTGATAGCCTCAACCTTGAGTTGGCTTTAGCTGGGTACCAAATATTTCATAAGGAATATAAACATGCATCTTTGTCATGCATCCAAATTATGTATCCACACATATTCTGGTTTTGTTAACTTACATCCATGATGTGCTTAACCATATGCATAATCATAGGCCTGTGTGTAGTTGCCATAGGTATATTTCACAACCCACCTACATCTCTATTTTAAAATCAGTCAACTCTTTATTTAACAATTTGGCATATAATCATCCCACTTTGATGGCTAGTCCATTACATACATTCTAAGCATGTATTCAATTATTCTATTGGTTCTCTTTGTTTTCCCATCTGAATCTAAGTGATACGTTGTATTGAGATTTACATTTGTCCCAAAGCCTTTGAACAAACCTTTTTCCAAAAATTGTATGTGAATATAGAATCCCTGTTGTTATCACTATAACAATTTCTGTAATGAAATCCAGTTTCATAACTTAGCGAGATGCTAAACTGATGTAGAGGTGTGATAAACTGGAGAAGGGGGCATATCTAGCAGAAGGAGGCCAAGTCTAGCAGAAGTGCGGAGTTGATGGGACCCAATGGGCCACAGATCGCAGGCGTTGTAGATCAACAACCAGGGATCATTTCGGGTGGAGAAATAGCACGGAGGTTAATTCTTGAAAGTGGGTCGAAAGGAAAACCATGGTTTCAGCTCGGGACCACATGACGCCACAGGGCGCATTTTGGGGTGATAAGCAGTCTACCCCAAACCGCTTTGCCTCGTCCTCGAAATCAAGGAAAGTGTATATAAAGGGGTGGACCCTTGTCATTATTTTATATTTTTTCAAATCACTGCAACGTTGGAAATTGGCGCGACCGCTCCATTCGAACCGAAGCTCAACAATGCACCAAACTCACACGTTTTTTTCTCATTCATAGGTATTTTTCATCATCACCATGGACCCTGTCATTTTATCTATAGCAGAGCAAGATCCCACGTCGAATAAAGAAGCCCTAATTGACAGATATTTAGATGTGTTCGACATTGAAATAACCATCTCGCCCATCTCTGTGTCCATAGCTAACATGTCAGATAATGTAGGGAAACATGTACCTTTTCTCGAAGTAGTCCAGGCCTCCATAGTCCCTTATGCCGTCGAGGTCGCATTCCCTTTCCCGGAATTCATAGGTTGGTGCGCAAAGCAATACTCGCAGGAAGAGAAAGTCATCTTAAAATAAACTAGGGTCTGATGTCCTGTGTAGAGTAGATAGCTTGTCAATTCGATACGCCCTTGACATACCAGAGTCCTCCTCCGCAGTGTCTGAACCGTTTGAAGAAGAAAAGATAATCATGGTTTACCGGGAATGTCCCTCCGAAGTCAAAAACCTATTTTTGCAGACAATTGTCAAACCCGAGCATTTTTCTGAGAGCCCGTCCTTGCTAATGAATGTAAATGTCATGGTTATTGAAATCCAGTGGGTCTGTTCCATATTGATTCAGATTTTGGGTCTGGACAACGACAAATATGTGGTCGAGGTCATGTTATGTTTTCTGTTAGCATTTTTTCAGTCAGAGTCCAGTCAGTTAGTTTACATCAGCTTTGATAAATTCATAGCTGATAATGTACACAAACAACTAGTAAATTTCCTGTCACTTAGGTACTTCAGGTATTACACATACTTGTTGAAGATGTTCCTGGAGACAAACAAGAAAGAGTTCCCTGAAGAAACATTCATCTCAACCGAATGCAAAAGAATCAAAATGCTCATTTTTATCAACAAGATCATGTCCAGAGTTTACAGCCTAATCTTCAACACCAGCCTGCCAAGAGTCCTGGAGGACGTGAAAAGTTATTTGTAGCCAAATCCAGAAAATAGAGTGGGAGATTGGGTGTTGTTCATGCATTCTATAGTAATTCGGGTATATGGTTGTCAAGAGGCCCCTTACCTTGTGCCTATTTTTCTGACACCCAGAGTCTTTTCCCTGGAGTTCATCAGGCAAAGAATCATCTTAGAGACAGAACATTTCCTAAAACTGCACAAGGCATCAAACCTAAAATTTCCTTTCATCATAGGGCCCTTTATTGTAAAAACTAGATCCTTCTTATCTTAGATCCAGGCCAAATTCAAAGAGTTTGGATTTTCACAGCTACAAGGGAGAAGATATGATCCACATCAAGTCATATCTAAAATAAGATTGATGAACAAACAGGCCCCTTATGAACATGAGTATGTTGAAGGTTTTGACAAATTGGCAAATTTAGAAACCTGTGTTGGTATGGAAGCCATCTTGTAGCCTGCTCAAACACAACAAGTGGGGCCAACCCCACAACAAACTCCTCAGAAGCTGCTACTCAAAGTTACTAAAGTAAGTGTCTACACCAAGAGAAGTAGTTCAGAGGCCCTAGGCACCAGTAGTCAACAAAATGCTCCCAAGAAAATGAAATTCACACAATCCCCACATATAGTGGATTTGGAGGAAGAGGAGCCTAAAGAGAAAGTAAGTATGGATATGGTGGAGAGTGGCACCAGAAATGAAGAAGTTGGTAAAAGAATCATGCCCCAAAGTGAAAGCAGCTCAAGAGCTTTTAGCAGCAAAAAACACATCTTTGATAAGGCACCTGGAGCAACCTATCAATCTAAAGAAGATGTGGCAAGGCAATATATTGAGAAAGGAAACTTGGCCATGAGTGAAATAAGAGAGTTGATCCTTGAGGTAGAAACAATTTCTCAATACAAGTCTTCTCTGTTCATGTTCAGGGATGTAGAGAAGAGGACACTCAACATAGCAGTTGTAGATGAGGATAAAGTGTCTAAGGTTAAGCTGCATTATGACAACATCATTGCTCCAGACAAGGTGAAATTCCATAGAAACACCAATGACATGTTGTATTCAGATTACTTGGGTCTGAGCTTAAATAATTCAAAGCTGACAACTCATGCACTTAAGTTGGAGGGACAATTGAGACAAGAGAAAGCATCCTGCAGAGCTTGGCAGACTCAATTCAAGAGATTAGAATCTGAAGGCCCTTAGGGAGTGAAAGCCTCCTTAGAAGAGAAGGACAAGCTGATTCAAAGCTTGAAGAAAAAACTAAAAATTTCTACCACAGATCATCCACAAACAACAGAACTGGTTGCTCTAGAACAAGAGAAGGAGGCATTTCAACAAGAAGCATTGAATTACAAGGCCAAGTATTACAGCTAGAGAAAGAAAAGGTAAATTGGTCACAAGGACAGACAAAAGTATCAAACATGGCTATAGTTGTATCTTTCACTATAGAAACTTGGCCAAGCACTGAAGGACTTGTCCAAGCTATGTCACAAGTTAGCATGAAGGCAGGAGAAATCAAAATCCTTAAGGGAGATATAGAAAAGCTGCAACAAGAAATGAAAATAAAGGACGAGAAGATGGCCCAGTTCCATAACGAGAATCAAGCTTTCCAGGAAAGAATAGACAAGTTGAAAACAAGGTTGAAAGGAAAAGGTATGTTGCAGAGAGCCAAACACGTAATCTGGGATTCTATTGGTGCTGAAGCTGCTAAGTTCAGGGTGTACTTAAATTTCACCAATGACAAATATAGCATGACCATCATAGCCAGAAGCAGGTGCATTGTTATGAATGAGACATTGGTGAAGAAACCCTTAGAGTGGGCCCATAATTCTATAAATCTGTTGAATTCCATCCCCACCATTGAACTTCATACCATTTGGGTCAAAGACATGACTACATTGATCATTTGGGCCAGGAGGGTCATTGCCAAGCATAACCTGCTTAAATTAATCCAAACCAAGGCCATACAGATGGAGCAGAGTATACAATAATTCAAAGATCTATTTGAAGAGTTGTTCATCAAAGGCCTCCCATCATTTTGGGATGGCAAAGGAAAATTGTACGATCAAGAGGAATACAACTCTCACCTCGCCCAATGTAGAATGGATCACTCCAAGTTTGAAAGACTGAAGGAAAACTTGAAAGGAACAAACCTAGTAGAGTATTTGACCACAGATTTTGAGATCTTGAATCAGTTCAAGACAGTGAAGATCGGGTTGCCAACCTTGAATTATGCCTCTTTCATTGACCTGGAGATCATGATCAAGGAAATGATGGACTACAAGATCCCTTTTGACTTGCAGTGGAAGGAGATAGTGCGGCTAGGAAGGAAAAAATGCAGTTTCCCAGGAACCAACAAATAGCCCCCAAGTGTCACCAAATTGGCAGATCCGACAGAGGATCAAAACATGACAGATGGAAAAGATGGAAGCTTAAGAGTTAGAGGAACTGACCATTAGTTCATGAAGCATTTTGTTTTATCAATCATTGTAATCGGTTCCCATACCAAAACTGTCAAATGTAATTATTGTAGTCGGTTTTAGAAGCTGAAATGTTTTAGTTCAACTAATGTAATTGGTTTCTAATTGAAAGGAACTTGAATTGTATAAATGCTAGTAGTTCCAAATGTATTAATGTTGACAGAAGTGCAAGGGCACCTTTTAGTTGTTTTCTAAACTCAATTGTAAATTTCTGGAGTTGAATTGAATACATATGCAGAAGATTTTGAAGTCTCTATGAAAAGATTCTAATGGTGGTGATATGAGTTTTGTCTCCTCTCTTTGTATGTATTTCCCATGTTATTTAATTCCATTTGCATTTTATTTTGTTTAAATTGGATAGTTAAAAGCTCAGAATTCATCTCTTGATGCTCTCGGCTTAAGCAATTTAAACTGTGTATTTTTCTTCCTAACTAATTCAAAATTCATTTCAGTAATGCTTTGATGCAATTACTTGTTTTCTCCTTCTTCTCACGCCTTACAAACTACAATTTATAACTCATATTCATCGCCTCATTTAGCCTTTATCCTCTGGAGAGTTCTACCGGCCAGTCATTGTTTTCATTCACTTTTAGAATTTTGACTCCATAGCCCTAAGTGTCCCTCCCCTTCCTTGCCAACAAATTTATAAAAACCCCCCAACAACAAACTAAATCTAGCCATTGATTGCCAAAGAAACACAAAGTGACACGAGAGAGCCCTCTCTGAGTTGAGCCGGCTAGTACCCAGCTCTAAAGTTGGTTGAAACAGTTACCTCTGTCATTTTTTTATCAGCCAAACAAATTTACAGAGTGCTAACACCTGTCTAAAACAATTTCCTTAGGCACTCCATGTAGTCTGAGAACTTCTTTCATGTACATCTCTGTAATATTTGTGGCATTGTGTGTAGTTTTCACTAGAATAAAATGTGTGGCCTTAGTTAATCTGTCCACCACTACCATGATGGAATCATGTTGCTTCATTGTTCTAGGAAACTTTGTAATAAAATTCACTATGACTACCTCCCATTGCCATTCTAGAATGGGTAATGGCTGTAGCATTTCAACTAGATGTCTATGTTTTGTCTTCACCTTCTGGCATTCTAGGCATTTGGCTATATAATTAGCCACTTCTTTTCTCATTCCTGGCCAAAAGTATTGGCTTCTTATAGCTGCAATTGTTTGGGGATGTCAGGGTTTGGAAAAATCCACACATATTCTACTAATAATTATTTTTAGCACATGCATACTATAAAACATTTCATTAACTATATTACAGGTTATTATTCATCTCAAATTATGAAGAACATAATGCACCAAGTCAAAATATGATTCATTAGACACATTCCTCTCTGAAACATCTCTCCAATGGTTGTACTCATTCCTCATTCATAGTTCTGAGAGAAACATTACAACATTCTCAAGTTGCAATTTGCACTCATTGCTTTGTTTTTAGTGCTGCAAAATTGGTTTATTATTCTCTGAGAAAAATGGAGTGCTCAATTAAAAATTAAGGGTTGATATATGGCTTCTCCTCCTCAAAACCTTCCCAATGATTATTTGTTTACTTAAATATGATCTCTGAGCTGAAAGTTATGGTACGAGGAAGTTTAGACTGCTTTCCCATTTTTAGCTATGTGTGCTACATGTGTATTCTTTCTCTTCCTATATAATTTTACATACTCAGATTCCAAATCTGGTTCCATGGTTGACTTCTATGGTTCATAATATTTCCATAGACTACTCTTGTTCCATAAATAGACTTTTGGGCAAGGACTTATTCTCTAGAAGTGAATTGGGGTCAAAAATATACCCTGCACTGATTCAGCTGTAACTTTCTCATATGAGCTCTATTTTGCGCCCATAATAGTTCGTTGGAAATCTCTCTCTGAGTTATTTTATTTAATTTCCAGACACCTTATGTAATAGGGGTACACATAGTGCTCATGAATTTCGACTACCTAGAAATGTTGTTTAGGCTCTCAAAATCGCTTCGCAAGTTTAAGACCTCCAAAAATCTGAAAATTTTCATAGAAAAAATGACTATTTAACTGTTATAATAGTCTTTTAATTTGGGTCACTGATCTCAAAATTGGGGGAAATATTAGTCGTTGATCCACTAAATCTTCTCTAGGCCCACTGATGAATCTCCACCGTCAATCGCCCAAATTAGAAAGCGATCTAGATTGTTGATCTGAGCTCCATCGATGATCGACAATTTCCTTTAGACATGTTAAACACCCTACCAATTTCACCATCTCTACCAATGGCCATTGGTGATTTCCTTTTATAACCAATTTTCCAAGACATCAGTAAACTAGACAACTCGACCATTGGACATCGACCCTTCCTGTTGACATACGAAAACACTCCACCAATTCTGCTGACCCGACCATCGACCATCGACTTTTTCTTGGCTGACATGGAAACTAATATGGCATCGCATGACATGTGGATGTTCACATGAAAACCTGACCGTTGTGGCATGACACTTGGATGTTGACATGGAATAAAACATAGATGATAATAAGTAATGACATATCGTCACCCTCTTTTCCTTAATCGACAATAAACAACTTTTCTTGGATGAACCAAACACCTCGCTAGTTTCTCCAACCCGACCATCAACGATCGAGGATTTCCTACGATCGAACCAAACACTTTTCCAAAATTGTAATCCAATCATCGGAAATTGGCAATTTTCGTTGGTGGATAAAACACTTCGCCTAACTTGTCGATCTGACCATTGACGATTTCTCTTGGAAAATCAATTTTCCCACGAATTTCGTTGAAATCCAATACTTATCATTTTTCAACTAAAATTAGGATGAATATGGGCTATTGATCTATTGTGATTTGAAAATTTTTAGAATGAATCTCGACCATCAATTAACTCCATTTTTCCAAACCCTTACATCTCCTTATCCTCTAGCACCGAGAGTTACCCTCAGACTGCTAGAGGATAAGCCTAGTTCCCATCAAAATGTAAAAGATAAGTTTGGGTTTGAATAGGTGGATCATCAAGATAGAGAAAGAAAGGGAGAGGGCAACAAACTGCAGATCAATAGGCTACACCAATGGGCAATGGAATCATAAACATTCTACTCATCGAAGGCACTAAAGCTACTCAACAGAAAACAAGATTATATGTTGATAGATGGAATAATGAAGAAGGAAAACATAATGTAGAATGTTCACTAAACAAATATCCTCTCAGTTTAATAAATCAACAAATACTTGAATAAAACAATGACTGATGGGAAAAATTACAACAAATCCTATGCTCCTTAGGGATCCATAAATCATTGGTAGCCTTTGATCCTCAAATATGCAATATATTCAAATAAGAAGATATATAAAACACAATAATTACAATCTGAAAATCACAGCTCTCACGAGTCTTCAATAGCAGTGATGATTACAATCATAAAATTCCCTCATGCTTACAAATGAACACACACAAGGAAATTGCCTGCTCCTACTCTCTCTAGCCTCTCTTGGCTCATGAATCCAACCTCTCTCTAAGAGCTCCCTCCCCTTTTAAATATAAAATAACATCAAAATATCCTTAGGAGGTCGAATCCCATCTCTTTCATTGGATTCTAGGCCTTGGAGCTAGGTGGCAATAGTCAAAGAGACAAAAATACAACAACTGCTAATTTTCAGGAAATTGTTGGAAGTCATTAATAAATGGTTTCCAACTCACTGCATGAGGTCTTTGATGGAGCTAAAACTTAGGTGCAGGTGTCCCTTGACATATAACTGATCCATGAGAAGTCATTCAAACCCTCCTTGAAAAGTGGAAACCTCCTAACAAGGTGAATATCCAACAACTATGCAAAACAGAGAATTGGCAGCACATTTCGTAGAACACTGGTGTTTTAATTGTTTCTCTCAAATGCCAAACTCGGCCAGGCTGAAATTTGGTTAGCAAGTAAAAAAGGATATCATCTTCCTCCACAAAATATTTCAGAGAAGTCCACATCATCGTTTTGGATTTATGATCAAATATATAAAATCAACTGTTATAGGAAATTCCGTAGTGCATTTCATAGCGCCTGAGCTAGTTCGCAGTGCCAAAGGAAAATCAAGTAGCCAAACCCTTCCTGACCTCCAAAAAAGACAAAATATCTCATGGAGTACTTGATGGTTATGAGGTTGATGTTGGTAATTTCATATTTGCACTCAGATTCATGCAAGCTGCCTAACCTCCAACCCTCTTCCTTAACTAGTTCGCAGCGCCAACTCAAATATAGCTTGCACACTCTGAGGAGGCTGTTAGTTGATGGTATGACATAATACCTGGAGATATGGTTAAATGTAGGCTCTGAAAACCATAAATCCTCCTTTACATGATCAATATTATGTGTTAAGACAACTCACACAAGATTTCACTCTTCATGCCTAACAACCTGGCTCTTTAGTCTTTTGCTCCAAATATGCTCCAAAACTTTCACTCCATGGTTCCTCCATCTCCCATGCTCTTTTCCCTGTTCTCTTCTTGTTGTTCATGTAAAAACATGAATGTCAAAAAGCATCCTTCATGGCCATACAAATTTCCTCTCCTTTAGCTTGCTTGCTTGACTTACACTCTTATCCAAAGTGATTTTACTCAATCCCAAGCTCCCAATAACTATGGGATTGACTTCTCACACCCACCCTCTTACACAAATTCAATGATTGGTCTCTTCCACACTAAAAAAAAAACCATAAGTTTAATCCATAATCGTAATAAAATTCAGGAATGTGGGTTTGGATTAATACCCATGAATAATTTTCCCCTTGGGCCCCTCTTAGACACTCTTAGACACTCCTAGATATTCCCATCTCTTGTGGATTAGTCATCCCCCATCTCTGTCCATATCATTTTTCCAAACTTGTCGATCCGACCATTGACCATTGACAATTTTGGTTGAGATGAAACATTTCGCCAAAATTGTTGATCTGACCATCAACCATCGACGATTTCTCTTGGCAAACCAATTTTTCCCACAGATTTCGCCGAAATATAATACTTAGCAATTTTTCAACTAAAATCAGGATGAATTTGGATCATTGATCTGCTCTACTTTCAAAACTTTGAGAATGAATCTCGACCATCGATTCACTCCATTTTGCCAAACCTCGAAAATGGATCTTGATCGTTGAGTATCTAACTTCACCAATTATGAAAATGAATCTCGGTCGTTGATTTGCTTCACTTTCCAAACCACCAAAAACAAATACAAACCGTTAGTCTACTTCACTTTCTAAACCATCGAAAGTGAACAAGTTTTTGGGTTGATCTACAATGAATTTGGGTCGTTGATCTTGAAATCATAAGCAATCTCGGTCATTGATCCATCAAATTTCGCCCAACTTATTTAGTAGCCATTAAAAAAAAAATTTCGACCTTCTAAGTTGAATTTTAACCCTGCAAATCTACAACTTGTCATCCTTGATCACCTTTAAGAGAGTTCTAAGGCAATTCTGACCTAAATTATCTAAGAAATCTGGGGATTTCACTATGTAATTCATTAATTTCCCCACATACGTTACAGACCCAAAATTTGTAAGAATAAATTTCACCCAAATCCGCGTTGATCCTGGCCCACACAAGCCTAGTGTTTGAACCAAAGGATCTGATAACATAATCTAATGTACCCCATCCCAACCGAGGTCCATTACGTGTGGAATTACACATAAATTAAAAAAATTCTACTAACTAATTCCCTACAGCTTACCAACTATGAATTACACACATATTTAAATATTGTTTGATACCATTAATTAAATGCATCTATAGCATGCTAAAATAGAAATGAATGAAGTTTAAATAAATTAACACGGTAACATATAAATCCTTATTAAACACAGAGTTAATGGACAATCATTAAGCTCGTAAATATAACACATAAAATAGATAAAACACTTATCTTTTAAATAACTGGTGCAACCAGCTGCTTGGGATGGACGTTCCACCCAACCATAGACTTGATGTTCCATATGTCAACAATAATTCACCCCCAAGTTGGGGCTAGCAATCCACAAAAGAGGGTGGTCTCTCACTGTCCACTAACAACTCAAAAAATACCACAACACATTGGAATTATCCTATAGTTATCCCAATTTTCCACCATGTCTCTTCTTCTCAACCTGCCCAACCCAAGGAATTTACCCCTTCACTGTGCTCATTCCATAAGGAATCCCATTGATTTATTAGAGTCTCTCTAGCACATGTAATCATGATTCTCACTACTAAGAAACTCAAGGGAGCTCACTACCAGGAAAACTACCATGAAAACAACAACAATCACTTGTTGTTACAGTGCAACTCACACAGAGGTTCACTCTTTAGGTCTGACAACATGGATCTTTAGTCTTCTACTCCAAATATTCTCTAGAATTTTCCCTCCATGGTTGCTCCATCTCCCATGCTATTTTTCCTCGTTCTTTGCTTGTTGTTCATGTAAAAACATGACTATCCAAAAACTGCCCTCCTGGCCATACAAATTTCCTCTCCCTTAGATTTCTTGCTTGACTTACACTCTTCCCCAAAATGATTATACTTAGTTCCATGATCTCAATAACTATGGGATGCGACTTCTCACACCCACCCTCTTACATGAATTCAATGATTGGGATCTTCCACACTCAAACAACAAATATAAGTTTAATACGTAATCATAATAAAATTAAGGAGTGTGGGTTTGGATTAATACCCGTGAATAATTTCCCTCTTGGGCCCCTCTTAGACACTCTTATACATTCTCCTCTCTTGTGGATTAATCAACCCCCATCTCTATCCATATCCCTCAACAATTGGCATCACACTTTATTTATTAAAAATCAGAAATACATTTCGCACATACGTCGCTTGGATACAACCATACATTATATATACATTAAGCATTATTTAAACTGAGATTATAGCAGGGATGTTACATTATTTTAGGGAAAGATTGATAAACTAGAAGAGAGAGAAAGAAAGGAAGAAAATAGAAGGAAGCAAGGCCAATAGGTTAATTATGGATTTAAGGTTGATTATATGACCCAGGGTTGTAGATTAATTGGGGTAATTTGATTTTTTCTCAATAGAGAATAGAAGTAACAACAAATTAACAAAGGAAGGTAAGATAATTAAGCTTAATTTACTGAATTCATTTCATCTTCTAGTTATCTAAATGTTGGAAATGAAAGAGAGGTGAAAAAGAAGAAACTCACCTAGAAGAACATTGTTGTAAGTATTGAAGTTGCTTGGGCTGAAGATGAGAGATACCATGGTCCTAAATAAATGGGTTTTCTCTATTTGGATAAACTTACACACATTGCTACGCCTTCCTACAAATAAAAGTTGATCATAATCGCCAATGCAATGCAATAAAAACACCTAGACCAACCATATAAATGACCAATCAATGAAATTTTGTATAGCGATCAAAAGTTTCCTTAGAAAGGTGACATCTCTATTTCTCTAGCTATGTCAAAACCTCTTTTGACATAGTAGGGTTGAATCGTCCAAGGTGTTGTAGGGTACTAAACCAATGGAAATTCCATAAGGCAAGGAAACAAGCCTTCAAAGTAGAAACCAAACCAAAAGCAAGAGATATTGTATAGGTGTTAGAGATGACAAGAATAAGTAGCCCAAGAGCATGGAAGAGGACTTAGGAAGCTAGATCAATATTTCATGCCAATTCAAAACTGTCCCAGTGACAAAAATTGTAAAGAAAGAGGGAAATCAAAGAAAATTTACAAAGAGGAGAGGAGTGATATAAATAGGAAGATGAATAAACTCAAGGGGTACGTGAACATAAAACTAGTTGTTAGACCAATCATAGCATAGATAAGAGTTATACTATGGGTTTTTCGTGTGTACTATTATTTCCCAAACCTATACCATAGGTGTTTTCCATAAAATATGCTTTATGTTTCATGAGCTGTGACTTATAATCTTGATATGGTTGATGAGATCTAGTTTTGTCATCCTTTTGTAACCTTTTTCATCTACATTTATCACCTTTTTTCCTATCTTTTTGACCTTACATTGATCCTTTTTTACATATGAAGATAGAACCTGAACATAAGGTATTTGATCTACATCTCATATTATTCTTTTGATTTTTTGTGAAAATGTTAGGTAAAGTGTGTATTTGTGTTTATCATTGGATTAACAACTTTATATGAGATTATACAAATCCAACCTTGCTACAGAAAACCACTATAGGATTTTTCTACATATCCTCTATTTTGGTTATCACAAAATGCCACTACAATATTATGCTATAAATCCCATGTTTTGGTTACAGAACACCACTCTAGGACAATTTCTACAGTACCATGGGTGTCACAATAGAATTGCTACTACAAGGTCACATGATTGTTGCTACGAGACCATGGGTTCCAAATCCATTCACATTAAAATATTTGCTACATATTAACACATGAAACAACATAGCTGTAAATGCACAACTTATGCTATAAATATGGTATGTCAGTTATAATGGCGCATCTACCACCATGAGTGACAATGTTGTCTTCTTTCAATATTCCAACATGCTATTTATTTAACCTTAATGCATACTATTTCGAATGTCTTGAGAATATTTGATTCTCAAGCACATTCATAACACTTTCTATAACTATTCAGATAGCTATTTACAAGTATCTATTTGAGTGGGAGATCATTTTTTCGTATTTGTAAAAGATGATCATTGTCCAGACCCTTAATTTAATCTTTTGCTTCAAACATTAGCATAAGTCGTATGAGTGGTTAAGATGATTTCATCTAGTTGATCCTAGTCACTACAACACCTTGCTCCATAAACACACGGCCCATGCCCACTTTGCAGACATGAAGTTGTTATGTAAATAGTTAGATTGATGATGATGATGATGATGATGATGATGATGATGATTAACGTCCACTAAGACCTAATTGTTCTATCAGACCTTAAGAGGGTAAGTGATTACTTGTGATTCTTTAGAATTTTGTTTCTGTGCTCGAAAAGCATTAAGAGAAGCTTTCCAAGATCACCATACTTTTGTTGAGTTAAGAGGTTAGGAAGG
>ML793868.1:79689-131627 GCA_009831015.1 Picea engelmannii | reverse complement strand
CGGGATCCAACTTATCATAGGACCTTTGCACCATGGAAAGCCACGACAATTCCAAAAAAGGATCCCAAGTGTCCCGAATTCCTATTTATTATTATCCTTCTGGTCTCTATCCCTAACAATAGCTTTTCGATTTCTAATTATTGATTTGTTTATAACTAGCAATTATGTTTGTAATAATTTCACATAGATTATTTTTGTAGCTTCGTTAGTCTACTCATTATGTAATCACTATTTGAAGTCATAGAATTGTAGTATTGGATAATATTTACAATTAACATTCAACTCCAACAATTGAGAATTATGTAGATTGATTTGAGTAATATATTTTATTTCATTTGGCAAGGAGTTAATTTTTTTTTAACATATGCAGAGTGTGAATTAAGCTATGTTTTGTGTTAAATAAATATTTATTTCTTTTCAGCATATATAAATTAGATACAAAGGCCATCCTTAGGTCTTGCACAAACAATGCATGACATCTCATAAGCTTACATATCATTGGTTTGAAATATGAAATGTGCAAGTAATTTGAACATCCCTACTGTTAATACTAAGGAATTAATTCATTTGTCAATATTTCAAGAAAGATGCGGTTCACTTGGTGCAAAAAATTCATGAAGGTACTTAAGGAAGGATTTACTACATAGACTATGAATTTAGCTACTCAAAATGGATTTGGGCTTTTGATAACCATATATGAGGAATCCTAACCCAACTATGGGTTAGATAAGGGGTATCTCTAGAAAATACCCAAGTTGTGAGTGAATGCCACAAATGAATTCCCTAAATGGTTGAGCATAGTAAAACTAACGACCAAGGGAAAAAGAGAAGGGAGGAGACCAAAGGGGAGCCCTACCCAAGTACTATAGATCCCTAGGAGTTTGTACATATAGACTAAGGAAAGGTAACTCAAAGGAGAGCGATCTAATGATAGAAGAACCTTCATAATGAAGAATGAGAGGTAATTGAGGTAATTGAGTCAATAGTGATTGGTTCATGCATGGACATGGCATAGATGTGGACCACGCAATGGTACCTCTAGTGCATAGGCATATGTGAGTAGGCATAGATGTGGACCACACAATGGTACCTCTAGTGCACAGGAATATGTGAGTATTAAAGTGAAAAGTCCATATGCTACAACTAATTTTAACTTATCCTTTTCATGATATCTTCCTCTCTATGGAGATTCTCCATGTGAAAAGGACTCACAAATGAAAACAATCATATCCCAACTTGTCCTTAACAAATATCTTTCTCTTATGATGGAATTCCTAATGATTATAATGTATTAATTTAAAATGAAACATAAATAATCAAGATGAGTCATAAGCAAATGGTGAAAGGGAGTTTGAAGTTGAATAATCTCCATTGGAAATGTTCTCTCCAAGCCCATGCCCAATTTTTTACATTTTTGTGTATGGAATTTCTAGTCATGTCTTGGTTTATCCCTAACTAGACCCATGTATCCATATTGAGCATCGACAATAAAGTATAGTAATTGAGTTCATTTAGTTCACTAAGAAGGTTGTTTATAAAGCTTTTATCATTCAAGTGGGTGCATATAATTGTATTCAAGTAATAGGATGAAGAATATAAGTCACACAGACAAGATACTCTTTGGTCCTCAAGCTTTTGGGATAAAGTGGGGAGGGCACAACATTTTTTCTTATCTAAATAAAACAAAATTAATAAACATTTTTGTATGTAAACTCATAATTTTGTAATACTCTATATTTATTTGATATTATGTACAATGCCAATTATATTGAATAAGTCTTCAAATAGGTAATTACCAAGTTTAGTATTAATTAGAATATTAATCTTAATTACTTTGTAAAAATAATTTATGTCAAAAGTACTTAAATATATAGTTATATTCTGTATAAGTAGGGTGTCCCACTCTCTATTAATAATTTAATCTATTAATCAATTAAAGTATAAAACTCATATGAATATATTTATTAATCAATTAAAATATAAAACTCATATAAATATATTTTAATGCCAACTATATAAAGTATAAAACTCATATGAATATATTTTAATGCCAATTATATTGAATAAATAGGGGTGTCCCCCTCTCTATTAATAATTTAATATATTAATCAATTAAAGTATAAAACTCATATGAGTATATTTTAATGCCAATTATATAAAGTATAAAACTCTTATAAGTATATTTTAATGCCAATTATATTGAATAAGTCTTCAAATAGGTAATTACCAAGTTTAATATTAATTAGAATATTGTTCCTAATTACCCTGTAAAAGTAAGTAATTTATGCCAAAAATACTTAAATATATAAGTGTATTTTGTATAAGTAGGGGTCTCCCTCTTTTTACTAATAATTTAATCTATTAATCAATTAAAGTATATTAATTATATGAGTATAATTAAAGTATATTAATTATATGAGTATATTTTAGATAAACTTTTATCCATTATTCAAATTTGCAAGTGCAATCCACTGGTGTAGGTGGTATTATTTCTTCATTATTTATCTCTTTGTTTTTGAACTTCATTCATATCATATCTTGTATTGCTTATATTTTAGTTTAGATATTTTATTTTCAATAATAGTGTTCCTATTTCCATTCAAACACATTATAATGAGTTGTGATCGTCTAATAATGCTCCAAGTTAGATGTATTTGGTGTGTCCTTCTAAATTTTTTGATTGATTGAGGATAAACATGTAATGGTATGAAATATGTTTTCATGTCATTGGAGAGAAGCAATTTTTTTTTAGTGAAAAACACATTAATATGAGTGGGCCAATGCTCATAAAAGGTAGGAAGGTGAGGAAGGTTAAGTTGTTTCCAAGTTCCCTTGAAGTCTTTGATCATGTTATTGGCATGAATTCTCTCACCTTCATTTTCCTATAACCAATATTCAAAGGTGTAGTATGTAGCCTTTAAGCTAAGTTACTCATCCAATAGGTGAAGAGCATATGCCATATTATTCATTTGTATATATGTTTGTTGTATGTAAGCCTGTGAATGGATCTTAGGATATTTAAAGGAAATGGAAAAATTCTATAGGGAGATAATATCCTCTTGAATTGACAAAAAGAAATTTGTGAGTCCATTAATTACAAAGGAATATATCTAAATAACATGCTCAATTAATGGTGTATATCACTCTAAAGGATTGAATATAATTCTAAGTAGTTCAAACTGTAGTTTCTTACTCTTACAACTGAGTAAAAAAGGATAATTTATTGGCTAGGAATTGTTATTTCTAGTTTTAAAATATGTGCATGCAACTTCTTATACTTATCTATGGATTTGATGCATACTTCTTCTATCTTTATGAAATGAACACTTTGTTTAATCAATTACAATTCCTAATCTCTAGTTGATTAGACAATAGGGTCTAATTCTTCCAATTATCGACAATATTTTGAATTAGTGGTGGAGTGCTTGTTGGAAAATTGGTTGTCATTGATATCAACCCTAGAAGAAGCCCCAAAGCAGGTCCAAAATCCCATAGAAGTGATGGATTTATTTGAAGGAGTCTCCAAAGTGGTCCCCTCATGGTGTATCTCTAATCATGGCCCTCACAGGAAGACGCTTTGAAGAATCCTACAAGAAACCCTGAAAATATGGCAGGAAGCCCCAACAGTGTGGTCATGAAGCCTGAAGTTGATTGAAGAGAAAGAGTATGAGGGATATTTCAATGAATTGAAACCTCCATGTATTGATAGTCCTCTTCAATCCATTTCAAACGGTAGGTGTCACGCCATGTGGTTCCTCACGGTTGAAAATATATGCCTTCTTAAAGATGATCATGTAAGGTATGGTCAAGAAGCCCTAAAGAAGCCATGAAAGTGTGGTAATGAAACCCCATAAGTAAAGGAATGAAGTCCCCAAATTCATCCATAATTGTACAATGAACTAAAGATGAAGTTAAGTGTACAAGGACAGGTTGGTCCTACAAGAGAAATTAAAATTAAAATAAAATTTGCCCCTAAAAAGTTTTGCAAACAAGAAGTTATAGGTCGGCCCTAAAGTTAAGTAAAGGAAGCACTTAAAAGGGTATAGATACACATCAAGAACCTCTCATTTTTATCATTCAATATTGTTATTTCTTATCAGAATCTTGGCAGTGAATTTCAGAGGGAAGATGAAGTGAAGAAAGGAGAAATTCCAAGGGAAGATGAAGTCTTGTGATGATTTGTTCTAAGGTATGTTCTTTGAAGGTCATCTTGGAATTTTCTCTATTGATTTTTTTCTATAATGATTCAGATAGTGAAATGTGGAGTTTGTTGAGAAGAAATATCAAGGTACATGTGCTACGAATTTCATCTCCCGGGTCATTTTACTTTTGGAGATACACTTTGTGGAAGATAGGGTTTTTGACTAGTCCTGTAACTAGTCTCAAACATGTGTTCCTGGTAAAACAATCATAACTTCTTCATAGAGGATCCAAATTCTATGATACCAATTGCATTGGAAAGAGTACAATTCTTAGTATTTTTTGTGTTAGTTTCAGAGTCGAATATCAAATATTGAACACCTGGCATGTTGTACAAGTTCGCTCTTCAGAATAGGCCAAAATTCAGGAAGGTCTACCATATTCTCTATATCTCTTTTCCAGTGACAATTCAAGGAGCGAAAATTGGAGGAATTTCATAGAAGATATTGAAGAATATTGGGTGCAAGTTTCATACCTTGATTCGTTACAGTTATGTAGTTATACTTATTGGAAGTTAGGGTTTGTGACTAATCTAGAAACTAGTCCCAAATAGGTGTTCGAGATAAATTTAAGAAGTGATGTTGGGGTTTATATGTGGACCCAGTTTCTAAGTGGACCCATGTTGATTATGTTGATGTATAAGTTGTGGTGGATCTAGTTTTGATGACATTGATGTATCGGTTATGGTGTATCCAATTTTGATGATGATGATATATCAGTTGTGGTTGATCTAGTTTTTTATGATGACGATGTATCATTTATGGTGTATCCATTTTTTATGATGATGATGATGATGATGATGTATCGGTTGTGGTAGATCTAGTTTTGATGATGGTGATATATCAATATCAGTGACAATAACAATGACAGGTTGATTCTCTCATTTATATTTAAGGGTGGTAGGGTGGTGCCAGGAAGGAGATCGAAGTATCCTTTAGGTTGGCGCCTGAGAAACAAGGGTGGTTGGGTGGTGCATGGGAATATTGGTGTATTTAGATAGCAGGTTGGTAATTGCAGGGGATTTTCAGCTTCCTTTGAGTTGGTGCTCATAAAACTAGGGGGTTGGTGCCTCCTTCCAGTCGGTGCTGGTAAATTAGGGAGTTGGAGCTTTCTTCAGGTTGGTGCCTGTAAATCAGGGAGTTGGAGCTTCCTTCAGGTTGGTTCTTGTGAATCTGGGGGTTGGATCCTCCTTCCAGTTAGTGCTGGAGAATCTTGGAAGTTGGTGCTTCCCGTCGTTGTAAACTTGAGATATATATATTGAAAACGTTCCATGGTTTTCTCCCATTTGGGTTTCCACATAAAAGTCTCATGTACCGTGTATCTATGGTTATATGTTTATGGTATCTTGAATGCAATCATAAATGATAAGTTGTTGATAACATAATTTTTACATGTTATGATATAATTGGTAAAATTTTTCTAATACTAATTCACCGCCTCTCAATATTAGTGAATATTCCAACACTTCTCTCCTAAAATGATTTCTTCTTATGTGAGGAATGATTCAAGAATGTTTTTCATAGTATCCCATTCCTCACACTTTTGAAATAATGTGATTGTTTGTTGGAATTGGTGTTCATCTCTGAAAAATGATACCTCCTCTATGGGTCAACTCCACTATGGACATCTTGTTTTCTATAATCCTAAGAAATTTGGTTGCTCACTAATTGAGGGTGGATGGATCCTCAAATCTATTCTAACTTATTGTGGATGGCTCTCATGGAATCCAACAATTTGTTTCAACTTCACCTAAACTAGCTCAATTCATAATGAACTTCCTTTTCCAAAAATATTAGATAAACTAACTATTCAAATATGTCTCTTGCATTGTGTTGACCTATTTAAACATTAGAAACTATGGCAATGATAGTCCATTGAATATGAGCAAGATGGGCATACCATTCGGGCATGAGAGAGGATATCATTTAGTCAAAGGAACATATTGTAATTGTTATGTAGGTTGGTCGTTCTAAAAAATGTACATCAAGGGACTATTAATTGGTCCAACAATAGTAACTAAGTTGAGGAAGAGAATAAGGATGATGATAATGAAGATGATTCCACCGGTGAAGAAAACGATGAGGATGATGATGGTGATTCAAGTATTGGTGAAGAGGATGGTACTAATGATGATGATGGAGATGAATATGATGAAGAAGGGGAGAGTGATTATTAGGACACATATAAAGTGATATTGGTTCAACAAGTGTGACAGATCATATGATTTACATGTTAACAATTGTCTTAATCATATATTTATAAATAATATCATAGTTTGACCTAATTCTAGTGTCATTTGAATTTGTAGGGACATGTAGGTGTGAAAATTTAAATGGGATAGGTTCATTCTTGAACCCACTATATAACCTTGATCTAATAGTCTTGGAGGACCCTCATGTAAGGGTGAAACCATGAACATGGGTAACAATTTTTCAGCCCTAGGAGGACATGAAATGTTATGAATCCAATACTTAAAATAACATGATAAAACAACATAAACAAATCTACACGAAATGTGAGAATGGAGCATAAATCCAAAAGTGATAATAGATATGAGTTACACAATAAATCCTTATTCATTAGGAGAACCTCCTCCAAATACCTAATTGCATACTTATAACCAAATCACGAGTCCATGTTTCCAATAATGACTATATTTACCTCTATATATATGAATTCTCACTCATTGCACATGTTCCCCCTCCAATAGGATTACCCTATTACATATACATTTAACCCCATATGTACCCCTATTAAGGTCATAACATGGTACCCCCCTTCAAAAATATTTATCCTTAAATATTTGTAGTTAAGGGTTTTACATGTGATGAAAATCACTTATAGGATTTCCTTATATTTGTGCTTTCTCACTGACACTAATGATTATCCATCCATCCATATTCAATTATTTTCAATGTAAATCCTTGATAGTTTCATTTCATTTTATTAAGTGCAATGTTGTATATTATATTGTTTATTGTAATTGACATTCTTTGATTATATCATATTGAATATTGGTTCATTAATCTCGTATTCCATGAATATTTCCAATTCTCCCATATTCTTCATTGGTAATGTTGATATTCTTACCTTTATTACCAAATTTCTTAGTAATGACGGTGTTGATAAGGTTCCACCTTTGATGCTTCATTCCTCACTTCCATATCATCAAATCTTATTTTCGGGGACAATAATATTCTCTGTCCTTAGTGAATTTTCTTTACTTACTCTTGATTTGAGATATTACAATCATATTTTACCTTTCAACATCTTTGAGATGGAGTTCAACTTCTTCAAATATTTTATGGTTACCTTCTTGGATCTTCTCACCCTTCTACTTTTGTAGTTGAACATCCATTTATCAATCAAATTCTTTCATTATTGTTCAATACCTTCTTGGATTTTTTGTTTTAATCTCATCACTATTTATGGATTCTTCAACCTCCTTGTAAATTTCCTCATTAACCCTTTTGGTAGTTTCTTCATCTACAATCTTCATTTTTCTAGATTTTGATCATTCTTCTTTTCTCCATTCTCTTATCCTCTTTAAGTGATGTTTTCTAATGGTTTCTTAATATGTAGATTTATTCATCCTTCCTTTTGGATTATTCCTTTTAGTCATCCTTTTCCCTCTTCCCTTTTCTTAAATTCCCTTGTTTTAAGTTTTGAACCTCCTTAATACTTGCTTCATTAAGGGATTTCATGTAGGACAAATCACCATCCTTCTTTCTGAGCTCTTCTTTTTCTTTGCCATTTTTCTTTTGTGATTTGGAAAGTTCATCTTTATATTCCTTCATGGTTTTTTGTATATCATCTGAATCCATGTCCATTATCCATTCATTTAAGATGACCTGTTGAAATTATTTCCTCCTATATCATATGGTGTCCCTATTAAGACTATTCCACCAACCTTACCTTCATCTTCGAAATTAGCACTTTCCCACCAAGGATTTTTACAATTTTCCTTTGAATATTCAATCATGTGATTGAATAAATATCATGATACTTATTTCTTGAAAAAAAAATAGTATTTCCTTTTTTTCTTCTTAAATGCTCGGGGTCTTTCCAAAACCATTATATTCCAATTCCCCTACCATTCAATGGTTATACCAAAAATTCAAATAAATGTTATCTTTAAATTCTCCTCTATTTCCTCTTTCCAATGGATTTTGAGACACCTCAATTAGACCTTCCAATCAAAAGTTATGATAATTTGAAGTTATAATACCTTTTTAAGACCTCATTTAGAGACTCCTCTGCAACGCAACCTTGTAGCTAATAAATATCTTAAATTTATGCATCATTGAATCTAAAATATTGGATTGTAACAAACTGATATGTCTTCTTTAGATTCCCATAAGTCTCATGCAATTTCAATTCTCCAAGGTAAAGTTATGACCAACCTACCAAAACTTAATGTTTTGGTACCATTTAGGTAAACAAGCCAACATTTTCTTCCATCTTCTGTGTTTTCCAATACACATATGACATTTATACCTAAACACCCTAGTCTGTATTAGGTCCAATGCTATAGGTGGAACTAAATTTCAAACTTATATCATTTATATATGTCTATTTCATTGAAACCTTATGTTTAAGGTTGGTTTCAATTTTAAACTTATGTATCTTGTAACTTTAAAAGAAAAGTAATTCAAGGTATGAAATGTTGACCATATATAATTTGTTATTTCTTCTTTGCAATCCTTCAAGTCCCATGCAATTCCAATATCCCAAAATAAAGGTTATAGAGAAAATGGTGAGATGTCTAGTTTGAAGGTGCAAAATCAAGGATCACTCACTTTGATACCGGTTTTATTTTCTAAGGAAAACCTTATAGGGAAAACCTTGAGAACTTCACCACATTTCATGGATGGTACCCAATGTAAACTTCTCAACATTAATTATGGTGTGTGATTTGGCAAGGACATCAAGTGAGGCATGTGAAAGAAGAAACCAACCTAGGGGATTGACCTCAAGACCTCTTGCATGAAGCTCAAATCTCTTGACCACTCAATCTATCCCATTGGGATAAATCTAATACCAAATGTTAAGAATTGATGAATTAAAATAGCATGATAAACTAACATAAACACAATGTACACCACATATGAGCATGGATCATAACTCCCAAAGTAATAATAGATTTTAGTTACACATCAAATCCTTATATATTAGGAGAACCTCCTCGAAATAACCCAAGTACATCCATATAACCAAATCATAAGTCCATGTATAAAATAATTACTATATTGACATCTATATCTACATAGTCTTGCCCATTTCACATGTGGCCACCCTATTAGGGTGACCCCCATTAAATATACACTTAACCCCATGTATACCCTCGTCCGAGTCATAATAGTTGTTGCTCAAACATGTCAAAAATAAAATATGGATTGCATGTTAACAATTTCCTGATATATTTACAAATAATATTATGGTAGGGACATGTAGGTGGAAAACCTTAAAAGGGCCAGGTTCATTGTAGTGGTACTTAACCCTTAAAATTTAATCACAAACAAGGTAGTTAGAGAAATATAAATGTATAAAAGTAGATACTAAAGACAATGAGATGAAACATGCAAAATATAACCCTTGTATTAATTATTTCCTAAAGAGAGAATATTCATGGACCTCTTTTAGGGGGAAACCTCTTACGAGTAGAGCTCCAATTACAACAACAACATTTGACAAAACATTCCATATCCTTCTAGATATATTAATAGATATTTTATATAAAAACCCTAAATACTTGTGGTCCCATCATTAAGTAACGACCCACTAACTATCAAATGGGATTCATTCAAAGAGTCCTTATCCTCATACATTAATTGACTAACTCCTAAGTACCCATGAAGTAGGGAGGTTAGGGTAGGACCCTAACATGATTTCCCCCTTCAAAATAAGCAATGTCCTTAAAGGTGGGAGGTGTGGAAATAGCTATAAAATCACTATTGTATCTTTTGGTTTCATATCGTTCCATTAAAACAATACTTCTCAAATAGTGCACTGGCATAGTCAATTCTCTCAAGTGGCCAATACTGCTTCCAATTGTAGAAAAATGGATCCTTCTTCATTAAGTTCTATATGGGTAGATTTCACCTTGTAATTAGATCCAACTACCTTCTTCAAACAAGACACATGTAAGACTGGATGTATCTTGGAGTGTGTTAGAAGAGCTAATTCATAAGCAACTTGTTTGATGTACTAGAGGATACGATAAGGTCCATAGAAAATTGGTGTGAGGTTCCGGTGGATTTTGTCTTTGAAAGATGTTTTCTTATAAGATTGAAGGTGAAGAAACGCCTGATACCCTTTTGTAAAAGAATTCTTTAAGTGATGTTAATCATATTATTGTTTCATTCTATTTTAAGCCATAATCAAATTGTCCTTAAGTGTGCAGAGAATAGGTTCTCTAGTGTAAAGTATGTGAACCACTTCATGAACCTTGGATGTTCTTATTAAATATGAAGCCATTGATAGGGGTTTTTGGCCATATAAGTCTTCATATGGTATCATTTTGGTAGTTCCATGATAAGTGGTATTGTGGCACCATTTTGCAAGGGGTAGCGATTGTGCCCATTGTTGCATCATTTCTAAAGCAAAGAATCTCAAATAGGTATCCAAGAAATTGTTGACCACTTTGTTTGACCATCAATTTGAGTATGATAAGTGGTGTTCATTTTCAATCGTGTACCTTCAAGTTTAAACAACTCCTACAAAATTTTTATAGTCAATGTGGGATCTTGATCTAACAAAAAAGAATTGGGAATGTCATGTAACTAAAAAAATGGATCCATGAATGTGGGAAACTATGGAGGGAATCATTGGGAATGACAGGGAACATAAAGTGAGCATATTTGAAAGGTGGTCGACTACCACCATGATGATTGATTTGTTGCTTTCTTTCATGAGGCCCACTATAAAATCCATTGATATGTCAGTCCAAATAGTGGTCAATATTGATAGTGGTTGTAATTCCCTTAGAGTATTCATTGTCTCAACCTTGTTCCATTGACGATAATCACATGCAACTACAAAATCCTAGACATCTACTTTCATTCGTTTCTAAAAGAAATGATGCTTATCTCATTCACAAGTTTTCTGAAAGCTAGGGTAACCCATAGTATGAGATGAATGCAACTCCTCTAAGACCCATTGTTTTAAAGTAGAATTTTGCACCCCAAAAATGATCCCTTTATAATTCAAGGTATATTTCTTCCATGTATATCCCTTAGGGGGATTGGAATCTTTCAATTTATCTTTCTTCCATGTATATCCCTTAGGGGGATTGGGATCCTGTTGAATACTTTGGATGAGTTGAAACGCAGTGTCATTTTCCAACCATTCTTGATGGGATTCAACAAATTAATCTAGTATGGGTATGGATAAGGCAAAGATATATATTTCCTCATCATATTTCCACAATAAAGCATCAACCACCACTCTCCTCCTTATTGAAGCTCATGTATAATTCCTTGAAATCCATTGTAACCAAACCTAAAGTGAATAACCATTATGCAACAAAACTACAACACAACCACCCATTTCAATAGAAAACATGTGACATTTGAGTTGATAGTGTCCCATTTGAAGTTTCACATTTTCACATTAGCAAACATGTTTCAACATACCTCCATTGGCTATCATAATTTGAAAATTATGCATTGCATGTATATAAGAATAGGTTTCTTCACCTACTCTACTATGAATAAAATTGTGGGTGTTGCCACTGTTAATGAAAACAACTAACTTCAAAGTTTGGTGTGTGGAAATTCTTAATAAAACATAAAGATAAATTTAGGGCTCCTCAAGGATATTTTAAGGTAGTTTCTTCATGAGAAGTAGTGGTCTTTACTTATTTCAGTTTGGGAGTTTCTTTTGTTGGAATGTCTTTTGATTAGTCTTGGGAGGACACATCCATTTGGAATATTTTTGTTCTTTACATTTATGTCCTTTCAAGCACTGCTCATCACAATTATAGCAAAGTTTGAGGCATTGGTGTTCTGCAACTTTTTCTGAGGACAAAAACATTACATTACATTTCCTAGAACTCACTCTAATCGAATCCCATTACCCCTATTTATACATATTCAAGTTGGTTACATTATCAAACAACCATTACTTTTCCATTTTCTTGACAAGCACACTGGAAACCCCACACACGATACATAATTATCTTACACATTATACACAATAGTACAAGGCCACACATAGAAAAACTCTGACACACACAACAAAACCAAGGCGCATGCACTGTAGAAGCATGTAGAAGTCTTCAAAATGGAAAAATGGCCAACAAGCCCCAAACATGAATCTTTGTATCACCCTTGAGACAATTTGGTTCACTCAAACAAAATAGGCCCCAACAAGGAAATATCCTTCTTTACTCAAGCACGTAATTTAGTGATTCTCTTGGCTTCCACATTACACAAGTTTTTAATATTTTGGATGTACTCATTATATTTGGTAATGGCCTCCTTGGTAGCTTGCACAGGTTCACACCTCAACTTTTCAGTTGTCACGATGGATTTATCTACATGTTATTTAGATTCCAATTGATTAATATAATGCTTTTGCACCATATCCTGGAGTTGGGTGACTTTACTAATCAATTGTTGGTGTTCTTTGCAAGCTTTCATGATCTGCTTACTCAACTTGGTCATTTCAACCATACTCGTTTCTCAAGGACTTGGTGGTAGATTGTTCGGGGATTTATCCACAACTTGGCTTGCCAATGTATTAATAGTGTTCTCCCTTTCCCAAACTTCTGGCAAATGCTACAAAGAATTCCATAGTTGAAAACTTGAATCTACAATTTCTAAAAATTTAGCATCCTCATTCCTTATTCTCTCCAATATTTCATCATCTTCCTTGATATGTTGGTTCAAATACACTTGATTTCTTGTAGGTCAGTTTTGTACTTCTTCCTCTTGCTTTTAAGCATGAGCACACATAGTGTCTTAAGATGCTTAGACTTTATTAATTTTTTCATGAATTGTGGCGGGTGCATTATCTGAAGGTCCCGCTTCCACTTCCATGTATAATGCAGATTCGATTTTAATTGTCAATTATTATTTTCTTGCAACCTCTTGTGCATAATTCTAGTTAATGTTTGATATGTGTGCCCCGGTCCTTAGTGTCAAATGTTCATCTAAGTCATTATAACACCCTTGTAGTGATTCAAGTCCATAGAGGCAATGCTATAAAAATCTAATTATACCTTTGTAACTTGACGAGAAGGTTCTCCTTTCACTATAGTTTAATTGGTGACTAGGGACACAAGATTGATTTCCAAAATCCTGTGAGAAACCCCTTGTCCATGATCCATGGTAAGTCCTATATTTGGTGATGGAGTGGCCCCTATAGTATGAGCTATAAATTTCAGGTGCTAGTCAAATGGTTCTCCTTCAAGTGGTGGAGAAAAATCAAAATACCGTTGAAGAGCTAGAACCTAGTTTGAAGCATATCAATTCAGTGTTTTTTCTACCTTAAAGTGTGAATGTAGGCTATCCACAATTGTTTGAATCCTACTATAGATAGGAGATTTTGTATCTTCTCCTTTTTGTATAAATTATGGTTATGTCTCCTTTAGGCCATGAATGTTTGTTAAGTTCTGTGGAAGTATTCTTCTTTTCATTGGTCATTTTCCTTTCTTCAATGCATGCATGGTGCTCTTTGTTGTTGATTTAGTTTGAGAATGGGCACTAGTTCCTTTTCCATTAGTAGTGTCTATCTACTAGTGACATATTATTAGTGGATATGCTTCACATGTAGGAGTTGCACCGTTCCTTGAACACGTTCTCTTATTCTTAACTAGCTCTACCTCTTTCTATGCCTCCTCTTTCTTTCCCTTCTTCAATAGAAGGGGATATTCTCAAATTGATGACGGTCTTGATTCCTTGTCTTGATGGTGCTTGGTCCTTGGTTCTGTCTCATGAACAATTTATACTTATGGATTCAACTTTGGGTGCAACTCTTCATGCCATTCTTCGATGGTTGACTGGACATCTTATTTAATAATCTAGAATGGTAGAATGTTGGCTTCAACCTATGGATCTATACATGGTATCAAAAAGACATTATGAGCATAAATTTAAAATAAAATATGTTCATCATACTTATCTAACAAGTGGCACAAAATCTTGAAGAACTTTGTAATAGGTTGGATCATCGTTGTATACCATCATTGAAATTCTTCATTTGTGACCTTCTGTATGGCACTTTAGCACCCGTGTAGTGATTCAAGTCTATGGAGGGAATGCTAGACAAATGAAATTATACCTTTGCAACTTGATGATAAGGTTCTCCTTTTACTATAGTTTCATTGGTGACTAGGGCCATAGGATTGATTTCTAGAATCCTTCTAGAAACCCCTTATCCATGATCCATGGTACACCCTAGACTTGGTGACAGAGTACCCCATGTAGTATTATATGGAAATTTTAGGTGCTAGTCAAATGTTTCTCCTTTAGGTCATAAGAAAACTCAAAATACCATTGAAGAGCTAGAACCTAGTTTGAAGCATCCCAAATCAAGTACATTTTTTCTACCTTAAAGTGTGAATGTAGGCTATCCACAATTTTTTGAATCCTACTACAAATAGGAGATTTTAGATCTTATCCTTTCTGCAACGATAGTTGTTTTGCCTCCTTTAGGCCAGGAATGTCTACTAAGTTCCATGGAAGTATTCTCCTCTTCATTGGTGGTCTTCCTTTCTCCTATGCATGTATGTTTCTCTTTGTCGCTGATTTAGTTTGAGAATGTGCAATGGCTCCTTTTCCCTTGGTAGTGACTATCTACTAGTGAGATATTGTCGATGGATATGCTTCACGTGGAGTAGTTTCACCAATCCTCAAACACATTATCTTCTTCTAAATTGGCTCTACATATTTCTATGCCTCCTCTTCTTCTTCACAAAGGTGTTCCTCCTCATTTTCCTCTTACTTGTGCTTCTGCAACCAAAGGGGATATTCTCAAAATGATAATGGTCTTGTTTCATTTTCTTAATGGTGCTTGGTCCTTGTTTCTATCTCATGAAAAAATTCAACTTCAAGATCCAACTTTGGGCACAATTATTCAGACCATTCGTCGATGGCTAACTGGACATCTTCTTCAATAATATAGAATGGTATAATGTCACCTTCGACCTATGGATATACATGCAGTATCCCAAAATGACATTATGAGCATCAATTTCAAATAAAATATGTTCATCATACTTATCTACCAAGTGGCATATAATCTTGAAGGACTTTGTAATAGGCTAGATCATTGTTGTATACCATCACTGAGATGCTTCATTTTTTTATCTTCTAGATGTCTTTGTTTTGAAAATATTTCTAAATGCTGAACTTGGGTGTTGGAAATGTCTCTATCACAATTTTGTCAAAATATTTACCTCTATGTACTCTCCAATAAAGTATAGCCAACAATAAAATGACCCATCTATAATGAAAACCTTTACCACTATCTTGTGCCTCAATACAATATGTAAGGGACTCATTAAGAATATAAAGAGCCAAGGACAATTTAATACCTTCACATATCTTTTAGCAACATGGATAACCCCTACATGCCATTCATCTTTGTGGTTTTTCCAGACAAACTTACAAGTTAACAATTCAGTGGAAAACCTAACTACAAGATTATTAATCAGATATATGACTGCACCACAGGAACCATGACGGGTAGCATATTTGCTATAAATTTCCTTGGGAAATATATCTTTGGTTGAAATTACATATACAACATCATCCCCTGATCTAGGTAAACTAGAGATATGATGCATGGTATTTTGGTCCACAAGATGGGGTTTATCCAACCATAGGAAGCCACAATGGAACCAACTAAACAAAAACCTAACACAAGATTAAATAACTGGGGTCTAGCCACAATGAGGAACATCAAGGAGGGTCATAATATTGACATTATTCAATTTACTACACCAAGGTTTTGGTATAACGTCCTCAGATTTTTCAGGTAAGGATTTAATTTCGACATAAATTTGAAATTGTTGATCAAGTACCTTCTCATGGACTTCTAGAACCAACATATTTACTTCCTTATGTGCTTTTATTTTTCTTCTGGCCTTGGGATTTGAGGTAGATGCAATTTCCCACTATCCACACCTCAACTTCCTTTGCATAACTACTTCGCTTAGTTTAGGGCCTCAATAATTCTCTCAAGTCTTCACTTCTTAATGCTTTCCTCAAGTTCACCTCATGTTCCTTTATAATCTTCACACCTCAGTTTACATTAAATGCAAATCATTTTCAACAATTGCTTTCTCATCAAATCAAATTTGGTAATAATTCAAATTCCTATAAAAATTTCAATTAATGTTATCCTTTGGTGTCCAATATTCTTAACTTTTATTTCCCATCACTATATCATCTTGGATATTCATCATCATTACCCTTTCCCCCAAATATTTTTGAGTAGTTCTCACTTCACAAGAGCCTTCAAGGGAAATTTTTTAAAAGCAAACAACTTTGTAACTTAGAATTTAAAATAACTACTAACTCACTCGATTATAACTCCTCTAGATTTCTAATTAAATCACCATGAATACTAATTTATTATCTCTTCCACTGCTATTATACATACCCATTATGACTTGGTATTGTTTAGTGGGCCTCGTTGGGACCATAATATGGTTTTAGATGATTTCCATTAACAATCCCTTTCATCAGTTTCCCATCTAGTTGTGTTAACTTCGATATTGCGATAATTACCAATCAACACGAAGAATCCATTGCTCTCGGGGAATGTAGAACTTTAGGTATTTTGAATGCACCAAATTTTGTGATGTTGTCTATACAAAAAGTTCCTAGAACCTTCAAACTCCCTGGATTTTTCAGGTACTTACTTCCATGGAGCAAAGCCAGAGTGCCAAGTTCCAATCTCTTACTTTTGAGGTTTTGGTCGTGGCATGATTTATATATTTGCTTCTCTGCTATCCGATTAAATCCTCCAATAAATCAATCCTCTTTCAATTCCATTAGTGCTTTTAGTTTAGCTTCCAATGATTCCTCATCTGACATTCTTGTAGCAACAACAATCCTCAAACTAGGAATAATAAACTCCATGGGCATGACAACTTACTTTCCATATGTTAGCTTAAAAGGTGTATGCTTGGTCAACTATTTTCACATGGTCCTATACTTGCACAGAACTGCTGACACTCATTCATCCCAATCATCACATTCCACATTACAAACATTTTTTAATACATGCTCCAAAACTTTATTGAATGCTTCCACTGTCCCATTAGCCTAAGGGTGGTAGCATGTATTGCATTAGTGATGTATCATGAACTCCTGATTAAGCACACATAGTGTATAACTAATAAAATGGGAACCCTGATTACTCATGGAAATCCTTAGACATCCAAACCTTGTCACAATATTCTCAAAGATGAACTGTGCAATCATCTCTATTGTACAATCCCACTCCAGCACAACCTCAACCCATCTTGTCAAATATTTAGTCACAATAATAGTATAGCACATGTCAATTCTCCATGTAGGGGGATTGATGGGTCATATGAAATCCATATCCCTCTTTTCAAAGGATTCCAGTGCAACAACTAGAAATAAAGGAATTTCATCCCCTCCTTGATGAATTTCCAATCCTCTAGCATATATTACAACTCTTTGTATACTCCTTTGCATCCTAGAACAAATAAATCCACCAAAGTCTCGTGCACAACAATTTTTGCACAGTTTTTTTGTCTTATGTAGTGTCCACCTACTATTCCTTTGTGAACTTCATGTAAAATGCTTTCCCATTTCTGTGTGAACATACACCTGTACATAATACCATATGGTCCCAATTTGTATAATTTTCCCACAATCAATTGATAGTCAGCTACATGGGTCACCAACTTCCTTCTCTGTGTGAAGGTGAATTACTCAGGTGCTCTACGAGTTGTCAAGAATCCTACAATATTTGTAAATCAATCTGATAATGCCTCAAATCTAAATAAGTACTCCATATATAGTTCATCATCTAGATTTCCTCTTCTTTCCCTTGACTCTAGTCTAGGTAGATGATATAGTCTAACACTATGTTTTCCTAGATTTACAACAACTTGAAACTCAAATTCCTGAAACAATAACAATCAAGGACATATTCTACCCCTTAACATAGGCTTGTTGACTAGGTACTTCAAGGCTAAGTGATCTATTCAAAACCTGAATTCATTTCCCAAAATATAATGTTTGAACTTCTAGAAATCATAGATCATCGCCAAACCTTCACACTTTCTAGTGGTATAGTTTTTCTCATCATCCGATGGTTTTTTGCTGATGAGGGAAATGGGATGATCTGTGTCACCCTCCCTTGGTTGTGCTCAGACCACACCAATATATATGGTTGAAGAATCAACATGAGCATGAAATTTCTAATCCCAATATGGAAATATTAGGATGGGTGTAGTCACCAATTTCTCCGTCAGAGTATAAAAAGCTCTTAAGCAATTTGGTGTCCATAAAAAAGGGGTATCTTTCTGTAACAACTTCTCAAAGGGTGTAGTAACCTTTACATAACTCCTTTTAAATTTCTTATAGTATCCAATTGCATCACTTTGCTTGGAGTGAGAGAGAATCATGGAAGAGAGTCTCATGAGGGCGTTTCCACTCATAGCCCACTTTTCATCTGTTTTTCCACTTGCATTAGGAGGATGCACTTTTTCAGTTAGAATATGTGTGGTGGATGAGTTGGGACATGTGGATGCTTAAAAATAT
Organism: Picea engelmannii; assembly: GCA_009831015.1. Classification (NCBI taxonomy): domain Eukaryota; kingdom Viridiplantae; phylum Streptophyta; class Pinopsida; order Pinales; family Pinaceae; genus Picea; species Picea engelmannii. The sequence continues at coordinate 112,677 of ML793868.1, read as the reverse complement.
GTGGAGTGGGTGAGTTGGAACTTTTTGGCACATGCCTCCCTACTTGGCACATATAGAGTGTTGCACATGCTTATGGACCCATTCTTCGTTTGTGGACCTAGTCTAGGGTCAGGGTTTTACCTTATTTGTAACCCACTTCTTCTCTTACTCTATAAAAGGCAGGAGGATCACATCACTTTATAAAATTATAGAAAAGAAACTAAAGGAGAAAACATAAAGATAATGTGGCCTCTTGATGTATGATTCTTCATTTGGGTTGATGTATCTTTTGGAGAATGAACATAAGTTATGGTTCACTAGTGATTAACATGTGGTTCCCTAGCTAGTTTTTCTCATGCTTGTGAGAAGTTGTGTTTGGGATAAGTTGTAGGGGTTTTTATTTCCATATTGGGATGAATTGATTTGTTGCTATAATTTCATATGAAATAGAAAGAGATCTATTTTTTGTCCCAAGTTGTGTTACACTCTAATTTTGGAGATCTAATTTTGGGGTGAATTTGTTGTTGATTTAATAAATGGTCGTGTCGATGTTGAGATGATTTAGCATTCTTAATTTTCATTTTTCAAATATGATTTGTTTTTTTTTTTGTTTGCTAACGTAATTTTCAAATATGATTTGAATGTTAGATCTCACCCTAAACATAGCTAAAAATATCTATCAATCATGTATTTGTGATATCTACACTCTACAAGTTGATTATGATGATTTTGTTGATATTACGGTAGTTGTGGGAGGTATTAACCTCTATGTTTAACCTTTGACAAGACTAGAATATCCTGGGAAGCAAGAGAAACCCTAAAACATTCAATAATAACCCTAGAAGACAAGTCGACTCAAGAGAATAATTAATATTAAGTTATTAGCCTCTAGGAAGAGAAGTCGACCCAGTTAGGTGACTTGGAGCAGTATAAATAGAGGGTGCTAGAGCTCAATTGTACTCACTCAATCTCATGACTTCATAAGGACTAGTGGTACGCATGAATAGAGGAGAGCTGCACCTGATGCAATGGTGACTTGGTCTTTGGTTATGGTTTGGACTTTCTGCTTGGTATGCTAGCATTGGAGAGAGGTACACTACCTTGGTTGGATATTGGTTCTAGTGATTGTTTCTGGAATTATTTTGTCTGTCAAGGTTAAGGTGCTCGAGGGTGGCTTCAACCTATGGTTGGGTGACAATATTGCTATATTGTCTATGGTGAAAACGAGCACATATCTTTTATTCTAACAGATTTGTTGCTGTAAATTTGGAAGTTTGAATAGGGTGTTTAGAGAAATCAATTTCAACTTAATGTTGAAACATTTTTGGGTGTTGAACTATAGCATTTTGTGAGATGAAATTTTTCATAAACACATAAAATTCTAACAACGACTAGTTGTGATAAGGCTTGCATGCAATAGATGTTGAGTGGTTATGGAGAAGGAAATATGTAAGGAGAAACAACATTATTGGCAAGCACAGAGCTATATGGAACAAGATTGGTAAAGGTGGAGCCATGCAAAAGGGGTGACAACTAGGGAAGCGCTAGACAAAAGGGGGGTGGCTAGGGAAAAGCCTTGTCACATTCAAGCCATTCCACTTCATCATATAAAGTTGAAGGAATGGTGGTATTACAAAAGTAGGGGTGGTTCTCTTTATACACAATCAATCTTAAAAATATTATATCATGTCAATTATTTGACTTGATATTAACTCCTATATATGAGGACTTCAAATTTGACTATGTGCCCCTATATTATAATTAGATATTGGATACCTAATCCTTGTGATTATGGTATTTTGTAAATATTATTGTAAATAGTATATGAAAAGTCATAGCTGAATAGGAAGATTCATTCAGACCTCTTGGAAGATGAAACCAAGAGTCATCTCTTCAATGTATTTATATATGGCTCACATTACTGACATAATGCAAGTGTGGAGTTACTTATTCTTGCTCATACTTGGCCTCATAGTGGTATAAGAGCGAGTTTAATTCCGTGATTCTCTGCCTCGTGCAGAAATGCCTATGTTTCTCTGGTTATTCCCTATGCCCCTCATTTATGTCATTCACGGGTGTTAGGGTTTCCTCATCTCCCAATCTCGAAAACCCTCTCCCAATGAGTTTCTTTTATGCATGGATTGCCTGGGTGCATACCTTGTTGAGGTCATTGGGTTGAATCCCGAGTTTCGATTCTTCATCGGGTTTCCCTTTGGCTTTGGTGTGAATGATCCAATCTATCAACTCTTGTTTTATTTCCGGTCGTCTATAACAAGTGAGACCCAACAGATCCATAAAACCCATTTGATACTCACTAGGAATAATTCTAGTTTATTCACTACTTCTTCATCACTCTCTTTCTCTTCACACAGAGACACAAACCGACAATTTCTTTACTCGCAGGTCGATTGTACCACCCCTGTTTCCCCCATCTTGTAATTAATCATAAAATAGGATTACCATGCTAAGGAATGTGGATAGTGTAAATGTATTATTGTTTGAGTTGCCAATAACTGACTGTGGGGGTGAATCCTTGAAAGTACTGGCCATGATATCACTAGAGGAAAGAATGTGAAAACTATAAGAGAGGGTCATTATATCAAATAACCCCAAATTCCCTTGATGAGGATAATAAACCTCCTTCAGATCCCAAGGAGATAAATCAGTTAATGAAGAAAGGACTAGTGGTTGAATTATGAACCACTCCCATGAATGGAAGCATGGCCAAAACTGCAGAATGTCAGCCCAAAGTACCACTGGGTATGACAAACCAAGCTGACCAGAGTTGCCTTCTGACAGAAGGAACAGGATGGGTCAAGAACCATCTTGGAAGAAAGATATAAAAATTGATAAGGAGAATGCGCAGAGCTCTCCAGCGGATAATGAAGAAAAGGCAGTGAGCTTGATGCTGAGTGAGAATATGATAAACCTTGTCGAGGCCATAACAGAGAAGGAAATCTCTGAAAGTTTGAAGAGAACAGAACCTGAGCAGAAGCTGAAACAGAGAAAGAGTCCTTGAGAACTGCAAAAGTTCCCTGGTGATATCATGGCTTGGCACCGGGGTTGCCAAAGTGCTAAGAATGAATGCCTCTGAACCTATGGTCAGGTGGAAGGATGAACACCCAAAATCAGTTAGTTGGCTACCACCTGTAATAGATAAGTAATCGCATATCTTATGTATTTAACTGGTACTGTGAATTAAAGTTGGATATCCTATGAATGTTGCAGGGATAGATATGTTTTCTTAATGATTTATATTGTACCTTTTTTTGGTGTCTGCTTGATTGTATAATTAGGCAAGTAGGAAATTATATGGATGAGATATGTTTTATACTCGTAAATGCTTGCATCCTTTGGGGGCTTAAGCTAGAACCACGAACTATGAGTTTGTCGACCTTGGGCATAGTTTCATGTACTCATGATGACCCTCCTAGTCATTCTGAGTCCCTTGGAGGACAGAGTTTGTTAAAGCTCAGGAGAGATAGTGAACGTATGCACAGGATCTCTGTGAGGAAAACAGAGACCAAGTACCACTTAAGTTCTAGAGTTGAGGAATGAGCGTAAGGGGTGCGTGGAAGGATTCTTCCAAGTGTTACGTTCTAGAGAAAGAGCACAAGGCTCTTAAGCCTTTCAGATCCAACCAAGCTTAGGAAGAATAGCGATATTGAAGTATTGAAAGGGAAGGCTCCTTTGTTCGGATGACGAACGAACGAGAAACTATTCGGGAAGAGCCAAGGTCCGTTGTGATCATTGGATATAGAAAGGAGTGCGAGAGTTAACCCCTTGAGTCCTTCGGACTTCGCGAGTTCGACAAACTATGAGTTCATTGTAAGGGAAGTAAAAATCCCTGAAGTCCCGAAGTCCCAAAGTTAATCTGGACCGTGGATCTCTAGATCCATCGGGATCCTTCTCGACCGTCCGATCTATGAGATTCAGAGTCTGTGCTTCGGGAGAATCACGTGTTGGAGTGACCAAAACCCTGAAGGTGAAGTTACAAAGCACTTAGGAGACACTCACAAAGTTACCGAACACTCTGCAGCTCAGTAAGGAGTGCTTGAGAAAAATTTGCCAAGAGGGCTAGATATCCCTTTGAGGAATAGAAGGGACAGAGACCTTCGAGGTTCGAGCAGTTGAAGCTCATAAGAGATAGTGCTAAGAGGGAACAAGAGTAGGAATTATTCAAAGTCCCGAAGCTCAGAAGAGATAAGCACTTTTCATAAGTGCAGACAATGTCCAAGAGATGGACTCGTAGGAGGAACAAAGGCCGTGACCTTTGAATACTAAAAAATCCTCTAAGCTAGAGGAAGTCCAAAGCTCAGGAGGAGGAGCAACAACAATCGTCAGATCGGTTGTGGAGAGGATCCTGGACCATTAGATCAACATCCAGTGAACAAAGGAAGCGCAGAGGAGTGGAACAGATCCCATCTGTTAGATCTAAGCATGAAGGACCAGTAACCGTTGGATCCAGAAGTAAATGCACGAGACTTAACCCTTGTGTGCACAAGAGAGTGGACTTGTCAAAGTCCTGAAGTCCTGAAGTCCTGAAATAAATTGGGACCTTCCATCGTGAAGGAGGATAAGTGGTGTAAGATCCACAACTTCGGAGGTTAGTGGACAAGGAGGAGGACAAATAGCCGAAGTAAATCCTGGTCTTTGATTGCCAGGGGACACGCGTCAACAGATGAATAACTCCGGATAAATCACTTCGAGAGTTTCAGATTGAGAGTTGAAATTCTCGAAGCCTAGAGAGTTGGAGCCCAGAAGTAAATCTCAACCGTCAGATCGAAAGGGACACATGGTAGAGATCCATTGTCCTCGGGTGAAAGTAAAGTTTGAGATTTGAGGTTCCCAAGTCCTGGAGAGCTGAAGGAGATCTGAACCGTCAGATCCAGAGGGACACCTGACGACATATTATAGACTTCAGAAAAATCACTTCGAGAATTTCAGATTGAGAGTTGAAAATCCCAAAGCCCAAAGCGCCGAAGGGCCTAAGCACCAAAGTGCTGAAGCATCGAAGTACCGAAGAGCCAAAGCGCTGAAGGGCCGAAGCACCAAAAAGTGAAGAGATCTAGAGCGTTAGATCTAGAGGACATGTGGTGTGAATCTGTGGATTTCGGGTGAAGACCCAAAGTAAACATTGACTGTCGGATTGTCCAAAGTAGATATGAACCGTCAGATCCTTCGAAATAAAACTCAAGCATCGGATTTCCAAAGTGAATTTGAGCTGTCAGATCAACAGCTTCAGGAAATCCATTCGATAGTTTCTCAGTTGAGATTTGAGATTCGTGAAGTCTGAAGTTCCAGAAATCTGAAGTGAATCCCAATCGTCCGATCAGTCGAAGCAGATCTGAGTCATCAGATCACCTGAAGTAAATCTCAAGCGTTGGACCACCAAGGTGAATCTGAGCCGTCAGATACTGTCTATTCAGAAGAAGGCAAGAATTGAGAGTTGATATTTATGAAGTCGAAACTTCTGGAAATCCGAAGTAAATCTCAACCATCCGATCAACTGAAGTGAAGTTGAGTTGTCAGATTGTCCGAAGTGAATATCAAGCGTCAGATCAACAGAAGTGGATCTAAGCCGTCGGATTTAGAGGAGGCGTGGTGTAGATCTGTGAACTCTGGATAAAGATCCGAAGTAATTCATAGCCATCAGATTCAAGGGAGACATGGCAAAAATCTGAGAACTCTGGATAAAGATTCGAAGTAATTCATAGTCATCATATCCAAGGGAGACGTGGCAAAAATCTAATAACTACGGATAAATATCCAAAGTAATTCATAGCCGTCATATCTAAGGGAGACGTGGAGAAAATCTGTGGACTCTAGGTAAATACCCAAAGTAATCCTCGATCGTCAGATCAAGAGGACACATGCCAATGGATTATAGCCTTCAGATAAAAGCCATTGGGAAAAAAGGGTGAAGTTTGAGATTTGAGATCTCAGAAGTCCAAAACTCGAAGGAGATCTCGACCGTTGATAGAGAAAAGGGCGATAGGACCATTGATCCATTTGAAAGGTAAACCACCCAAAGTAAAGGCAGGGCCATTGATTAGGAGGACAGGTGTCCGCAGATCGTCAACTCGAAAGATTGAAGTACGAAAGAGAGCAGGGGTTTGAGAGTTGAAACTTCCGAAACCCGAAATCACGAAGGAGATATCGTCCGTTGATTTTGCAAGAAGTTGGATCTGATCCGTAGGTCTAAGAGGGGCAGATTTGAACCGCTAGTTTTCAAAGTATCGTCAAGATTGGGAGATCGACGGTCCTGTAGAATTGCAGGGATAAGAGTTGCACGTACGTTAAAAATTTGAGGGCGGGTCGCAATTCAAACCGTGGATTTGAAAAGAGGACACGTGGAGGATCAAGGAGAACTGCGGGCCGAAAAGTAGTTTGATTCAAACCTCCTTTGGTCGTATCCACAATCACGCGATCCCGTAAGATCATTTCCCAAGGTCACATCAAGAGGGGGATTATCCAGAAAAGGAGCTAATGCCCAATACTCTTCCCTTTCGCAGGGGAGTGAAAGGGAAGGTTGCGGGTGCCATTAAACCTGCACCAAGAAGTCGAAAGGTTATGTGTTTAATTACATAACGAGACCATCAAGGTCTCAGAGAGTCATTTGTCTTCGAAATCGAAGATCCTTGACCAGGAGGTCGGACTGGTTCCCCAACTTTCCAAATTAGAAACCATGAATGGAGATTTTGTCCTTTAAGAAAAGAGAAAATTTGTATGCCCCGTCATGGGTGTGTTACATCGATGAGCCAACACCCATGTTTGAATCGCGACACATGTAGTGAAGTCTCTCTCTCAACTAGGAGTGATTATAAAGAGATCTCAGATGCATTATTGCAATGATAAGCTCTACACCTCAGCTTATATGGACACAAATTTTCCCTCTAGCCACTTTGGTTGAAAAATCCATTCCTTGGGATAGCAAGTAAGATGCCAACCTTTTCCACCTGTGATTCTACTCTTATTTTCTCCTTAGTTAAGAGGAAAAAGTGTATAGGATTTTAAAAGAATGTGTAACCACCAGGTCATTTGAGGCAGGATTCAAGTGAAGAATTGAGAGGGCGAAGGTGCCTAGCAAGAGTCAAGTAGTGGGTATGAACATTCTTGTCATCTACATACCTACCAACCAAATCATTGTTTCAAGGCTTCTCTAATTGCTTAGATAGCAATAATTCGATGGTGCTTCTAGTGGTTTTACTTTACGTTGGTTCATGCGTGTCAGGGTCGACGTTCTAGAGTACCTTGTTGTTATTCTTAAATCTCTCACTGTCGAGGTTTTGGAACTTGCTAGTAATTTTGTGAACAACAATAAGAATCATGCTCTCTGACATCAAATTTTGAAGAATTTCAAGGTTTGATAAACTTTTCAAAGTTAGGAAATTGCAGTATGTAATTGTCTTTTCCTTAGGATAAATCTTACTACATTTTGGCTTTTGGAATCGGAGGTTTGGACACTGTATATATCTCTTGTACCTATTCCCTAACTTTGTATGCTTTGAAATAGTTGATATCTTGGGTATCTTTAGAGTTCTACTCAAAGATGCATTCTCTCCATTGTTGGCATGGTGTTGAACAAGAAAGAAAATTATTACCCAAAATGGTCTAGAAAGATCAAACACACTCTAATTTTTAATGCCTTGTGGGATGGCAATGGTGAAGGAGAAGTTTATGGTAGACCTATCATACTTACAACAAATAAGGAGCTTACCATATGGAAGAACAAAGACAATAAATCATATGCCTTGATTGCTGCGATGATAAGTGAAGAGGTGAGCCACTGTATTATTTCCACTAAAGACTCCCATAATGCTTTAAAGAAATTGAAGGATTTGTATGACTCTCACTTTGAATTCTAACACATACAATCGTTGATGAAGCTCTTCAACCTAGAGTTCAATAATGATGATCCCATGGCTTTAGATTGTGATGTCAAATCCATATTACATAACATTGATGCCACTAGAGTGAAGATAGAAATTCCCCTCATAGCCCTGATTAAGGCTCTCTAACCTACATATTCTTACTACCTTGAGTCCTTGCAAGCTAGTGATCAAATGAACGATCACATTTGACACTTTAGTGGAGAAAGATGTGAAACATAAGAAATCCTTTCAAAAGAAATCATCTTAGCTCACTGGAGAGACCATGTGCCTTGCTAAAAAAGAGAAGAATCAATCACATGATTCTTCTAGAGAATGCAACCAAAGATGCTCTTGGAAGAAAATAATTTGAAAATTTCATAATGATACCTGGACTCACAAACACCCCTTGAGATTAAGGGGGGGAATGTTGGATACCTAATCCTCATGATTATGTTATTTTGTAAATATTATTGTAAATAGTATATGAAGAGTCGTTCCTGAATACGAAGAATCATTAAGACCTCTTGGAAGATGAAACCAATATTCATCTACTCAATGTATTTATGTATGGCTCACATTAATGAAATAATGCAAGTGTGGAGTTACTTATTCTTTCCCATACTTGGCCTGACATTAGCATACCCTCAAAACCCAAAAAAATAGGAAAGTGAATGAATGGTGCATACATCAAAGAAAGGGAGTTGTCATTATATTTCTCCACTCATGTTTGATGAGGGGGGTTGTGAAACTTAAAGAATAGAAGGTGGAAGTGTTCTTGCTTAATGTTTTGCACAAGTTTTCACTCCATAAAAGAAATGACAAATGGAAACCCAAATAGTTTATAGGATTCAAAACAAGACTTTGAGCAAATGGATTTGTGTTTTTTTGTCTCAGAATGGCGCTTTAGGGATTTCTAAGCTCTAAGGAATCCCATGTAGATGCAGCCATCACAATAAATTTCAATGGTTCGTCAATGGTAATGATTCCATGATGGAAAACCATGATGTTGTGAACTGAAATATAGAATTTTGGATCTTTGGAAAAACCCTTGGGGTTTCATTCCACCATGTAGAAAATCTGGATAGTGGTAGAACTATGAACATGCCTGAATTTTTTGTCAAATTTGTGACCAATAAGAGGGTCCTTTTGCTACAAGAATAACTCTTTGTGTATGACTTGTTCATTCATTTTAGGAAATATTTGCAGATCAATTTAATGGTTTAGATTCCCACACTATAATTATACATTTAATTTGAGCCAATAAAAAAGTTTGATTTATGTTGATATTTATTAAATCATGAAACTTGCGTGTAGTTATTTTAGTGTGAATTTTCATTGCAAATGTTGACGAAACAAATTTAAGGTGGTTTTTTGTAGTTATGCTTATTAGTCCCCGCCGAAGGCGTAGAGGGACTATAGTGATCGATAATTCGTTGACTTCATATTAGTTTTTCCTTTGACTATTTTTTTTTGCATAATCTCTATTGTTCAAACTAGAGAACTAAAAACATTATTTTTTATATAATAAAAAAAACCTTATATGTCATGATCTCATTGGACAATAGATTCAAGGTCTTATTGTCATCTTCACTATTCCAAATGTTTTATATGTTAACATATCCAAAGTTTTTGATCATCTACGATATTTTTGAATTTTTACTATTTTTATTTAAATGCTTAGATATCCAAAGGTTTGAGCATCGAGAGTCAGTTTTTTATTAGTTGACTTCATATTAGTTTGTCCTTTGACTAATTTTTTTTTGCATACTCTCTATTGTTCGAACTATTGTTATTATTATTATTATTATTATTAAGTACTTAAAGAGGCATTTTTATTATTACGTACGTAAACAAGCCTGCCACACTGCATTCTTTCTTAAATGTTTACACAATGCGAGGCCCTTGGACAATTCTGATAGCCTTAAATGTTAACCTAACAGGCCTCACAACCTTAAATGTTTACTTAACATGCGTGTTACAATACATTTTGATCTGATTTTTGGAAACAATCTTGTCTGCAGTGAATTTGGGAAATATTTTTCTTCACCGACATTATTGGTTCACTAGTTGTTGCTTGCTTGTTGGTTCACTGGATGCTACTTATTGTTGTTTGATTCAACTTTGCAAAGTTGAGGTCCTGTAGCTGCAGTTGGACCTCTTGGTGCTTTTTCACTGGTTGTTGTTTGCTTCTTGCTCTTGTTTTCTTCAACTTTGCAAGGTTGAGGTCCTGCACCTATAGTTCAACCTGTTCTTGCACTTTGCAGGGTTGAAATCATGTGCCCTTGTTTGCTTCAACTTTGCAAGGTTGGTTTCCTACATTCGCAGTTGGACCTGTTGTTGCAGTTTGCACACTTGGGATTCTGCATCCACGATTGGAACTATGCTTCTGTCATTCCCCATTCACGAGTAAGTTCCAGTGCCATGGTTTCATTCCTATTCGTTGTTTGTTGTTTACTATTTGTAGTTTGCAAGTAATAATTTTCAATACTAGGAATGCCTGAGTCAAAATCCTCTTGCAGAACATCTTTATATGTGACTTCTATGACCGGAGAAACACGAGTGTATTGTTGTCTTTTTCTTGTTCTTGAACGTCAATGTTCAACACATAACCCACCTATGCCGCAACCATAGTGACATATAAAAAAGGAAATCAAATTTTCTCCTCATATTTTCTGTTCCTGAAAACCACATGTTTGGTGCATTTTTTCCAGGTTTTTCCCTTCCAAAACATCTTGTTCCCCTTTGAATTTCAATGTTGGACACATAACCCACCTCTTTTGCAACCATAGTGACATATAGAAAAGGAAATCGAATGTTCTCCTCATATTTTATATTCCTGAAGACCATACGTTTGGTGCATTTTTTGCAGGTTGTTCCCTTCCAACCACATATGCCCACTTCCATGTCCTGGATATCATACCATATCTCTTTGGAAAATATAAATGCAAAGGGGTTTGCAAAACAAATTCAGATTTTTCATTGCGGAGAAAGCATCTACGAGGACCTTGCCATCCTTTCTTTGTAGGTTGTGACAGTGCATGCTTTTATTGTCTGGATTAAAAACCACATATAGTTGTTGGTTTTATGATGGCCTTTGGGTCTTACAAAGAATATTCCGTCACCATTTTCAGATCTGAACCTCATCTTGTGGAAATGCTTCTTTGTAATCTGAATGGCCAGTTCACTGATCTGTATCAGACTGGATTTCTGAATACCCAGTTTTAGAATATCTTCTTCATGTTGTAACATAATTGAAACATCTTAGAATATCTTCTTCATCTTGTAAGATAATTTAAACCTTAAGAAGTTGTGCTGTGTACTGGTCCTGTTCCTGTGGTAAAAGTCTGTAATGCCTAGTTCTTTCTCTTTTGTTTATCCGACAGACTATCTATATGGGTTTTCTCAGTAGAAGACATCAACAAGTCATTTCAGATCTGTTTTGGTGTTGATTTGTGAAGATTGGGGATGAAAATAAATGGTGAATAGGACTGTAAAACTATATACAATGGCTACTGAAACACTTATAGGATGCACACATAGAATAAGTTCAAAAAATGATATGCCTTAAATACTCGGTCTTTGTGATGAGCAAATTTATAGTGTTATTTGATTTGCGTTATCTCTTTTATATGGTTCACTGTTCACTATAACTTTGTTTGTTTTTTATATGATATAGAAACCACAGGGCATTGAATTTGACATGAAGAAGGTTGAAGGATACATAGCGTAATTGGTATGTAGTTCCGAACTTATAGTTTTCATTTTTCATTTTTTTTCCTTTTTGCATATTATCTAGATATAGCTAAGAAACATCTTGAAAATCACAACTTAAAATATGAAACAAGTAATAGATGTTGAGTGCTATGAAATAGATACAGACTCCATTGTACATGACAACATCGACCATGTATTACATAGCAATGGGATTTTTAGATTAGATGCATTCTCGTATATTGTGGGAAATTGCCTCTTCGATGCATTTCAAGTTCTATTGCATTTCCGTTATTCCTTGACTGAATTGCGCAATGGATTGACAGATTGTTTCTTGGCCTGTTTAGAAAATGACGACATTGAGGCATTAGAGTCATATCAATATGAATTGGCATATGATTTTATCTTCCAGTTGCATGGAATACATTATGTCAGTACATATTTTTCAAAGATGCGGTTGTCTGCATCTGCAACTTTGCCTGCACATGAGAAGGGACTTTGGGGAGATACATTTTGTATATGGTGGTTGTCCAAGTGACTAAATATATCAATTGGAATATGGTCATTAACAAGAAAAACAAAATATCTACTATTCAACAAAACTGCATCTAGGGATCCATATTGCATCTTGTTCCATGATGCCAATCTTGTGAGTGGTCATTATGAACCACTACTCTATAGAAAATTATCCATATGAAATCTTGGAGGACCTAATATTTACTTGTACCTCATCTGCAAAGACCTTCAATCGCATTGGAAACGAATTATGCACCATATACACTCCCATGGATTGCACATAGCGACAACTATTGCATCTAGTTGTGGAGATAGTCTGTTCAATGTAATTTGTTATTTGATATCAACATAATTAGATGTGCACTCACTGTGCCTTTACACTGTGCAATCCTTTTGTAATGCAATTATAGGTGGCAGTCAATAGGTGTTTAACTACTTGCATCAACACCTTTTACCATATCTCCTAGAAAGTATGTCGATAATTGGAAGTTGACAACAATACCTTGTAAACATGGCAATGCCACATGAGAAAGGAAATGTAGAGGGTAGAGGATTCTATTTACAATGGATATCTATCATATTCAGAGTAAATATCCAGGTTTGGTCAGCCCTATCAGATGGTACTGCCCATTCCTACTGTATTGATTCAAACTACGATCGAACAATTGACATCATGTCATTGAAAACAGATACGCAACACATCCATTATCAACCTTTGATAAGAAATACTTCAAGTTCAAGATCCACTGTTCGTGACACCCAAACCGCATCGAATCTACATAATCATTGCATGTTATTTAATCAGAATGAAACTCATCCCAATTGTCATCAGGTCATACAGAGCTTAAACAAAAAATGTAGACTAACTTATCACAACTTGAAAAAGGTCATACGTGAGAGAAAAAAATACATTGATACACTTCCTTCTAGACCTCTAGGTTATACAACCGGTCATCATGAGGTGAAAGGGAGCTCAACCAAGAAACATAAAATCACATATCACAACCTAAAAAAAAGTGTTTGTGCACAACACAATCGCATTTTCACACTTTTTGTTGAACACAAACATCACATGTCCAATGACAAAGAACACCATTGTTTTCACCATTGAGATGGTGAGAAGGCAATGATCATAACAAATGTCGATTCCACCTTCAACATGACTTGTCAACAAGTGAAACTAGTTTCCTGTGGCAACCATAAGTTAACCTACCACATGTTGAAAAAACAGATGCGTGAGAGAAACATGTGCAACTAAATATCCCACAATGGTCATGGTATTGACCGAGAGGAAAAAATCACATATCGTGGCCTAGATCCAACACCATGCACTGCTAGTAATGAAAACCAACAAACACTTACTACTTATGTTTGTCTAGGGAAGAGAGATGCAAAAAAGATCTATATGAAACAAATTAAAGACACTTCTTCCATTGCATGTGTGATTTGCTAGCAATTGAATTTCACAAAAAACACTAAGTCTTTCACTCCTGACTTGCAAATAGAATACCTCAGCTTGACACTAAATGATAGAACATTTTCCAATGGTAATATTTGTCTTCCATGCAAACGATCACTTGAAAATGGAAAACTACCACACTTTGCAACGCCTGACCAAATAAGATGTAATACACCACTACCAGATGTAAGTACACTTACAGAACTTGAAGAGAGACTTGTGTCTCTGTGAATTGTATTTGCACAAATCAAACCCTGGGGCTATAAACGACCCTAAATGGGCTTAACACGATCAATTATTAATGTGTTTGTCCAACTAGATGTTGTGAAAAAAGCCCTGCCACAATTCATTAGCGATATAATGACAATTGATGTAGCTCTCAAAAGACGTTTGCAATACAAGAATGCATACTAGACAAGTAAAGTGCGTGTGCACGTTGTCATGAAAGCATTAAAAGAATTATGTTTCAGGGCCCTGTACAAAGCACATAACATCTGTATAAATGATAACTAGAACAATGTTCTTGAAGAAGGAAATGATAGCTCTTCACAAACTTTTGACACTACTAGTGAATTTGATACAAGCGATGAATCAGAGAATGAAAGACCTGCTAAAACATTGATACATGGATTCACTGACTCACAACGCATTCATGACTTGCAAGACAAGATTGTCAAAATTGCACCTGCTGAAGGGAAACATCCACTTGGAATATTCAAGGACAAATTTGTTGAGGAAATGAACTTCCCAACATTGTTCTATGGAGATCCACGTCCCAGTGACATCACAGAACGATTCAACTACCAAAAAATAGTTCGATGGGAACTACTACATTCAAGCGGCGACTTCTCCTATCCCATAACAAATTTCTTTTTCAAAACAATGCACATAATAATTGAGAAAGTGCTCTCTTGCATGTGGGTGTGAATAAGAAAAGGCCATCTACAAGGAATAAAGTTATTGGCCAAAGATTTCAAGTACAAAGAAAACCTAGAAAAAATCCCGAAATCTGATATTGGATACATAGATTTCAAAAACATTCGCATCTCTCCTAACTATTTGCAACAAAACATGAAAACTATTTTTGCAATGATCCGGCAATTGGGACCCCCAAATTTTTTCATCACATTTACAAGTGCAAAGCATCGCTGGGATCCATTGGTGTCTACGATTTCTACATTGTATAGGAACAGGAAAAGGAAAAAACAAACCGATACATTGGAAAATGATGACATTGACTACCTCATAAGAAAAGACCCAGTGACATGTACTCGCTACTATAGGCATAGAATAAATGCTTTGAGGCAATTGATATGTCATGATGAAACGTTCTTCGAAAAAATATCGGACTACTATTTTGTGACTGAATTCCAGAATAGAGGGAGTGAGCATGACCACACACTGTTATGTATAGAGGGTGCACCGGTCTATGGAAATGACAACAACTCACAGATTGAGAAGTTTCTGGACAAATACATAACATGCAACACAGATCATTTGGATCCATAACTTGCCAAAGTTCATAGACATTATCATACAAGAAGTTGTAAAAAATAAAAAAAATCACATTGCAAATACAACTTCCCTGTGTCACCAATGAGAACAACAAGAATCATAGAGCCAATTAGTTTAGAGGATAATGTTCTCATTGAGAAATCTAAATCTTTGTTCACATTTTGAAATATTCTGAGTTGTAAAAGTAGGGAAAATCCTTCTAGTTTGGTGTTGGACTTTCGTCAAACACTTGGCAAACCTCTGTGATTGATGGCTATAGATGAAATTTGAATGGTTTGCAGTGGTTTACTTGGGTTTGCTGGCTGTTTTATTGATTTTCCAGTCTCTTATACCCCCCAATATGATGTACAACATGTAGTTTGACATATAAGGAAAACCCATAAAATTATAATGAAAAGACATCCATATTTACATGATCAATTTAGTTAAACAATGGTTGTTCCTTATTTTATATTACTGCTGTGTAAATACAGTCAAAATGTAATAGGAGTACCTCCCAAAATGAAGAGAACGGCTACTACAACAAGCTTGAAGCCACCCTTCATACACAGCCAAGAAACACGATTCAATCTGCCCACACGAATTGCTTAATAGAAACGTTGTTATGTGGTTATAGTTCTGCTAATGGTTTGAGAGATTTGGAAGCTCTCCACGTCCCTCCATATACAAGATCTAATCCAAGGGTGGAGTCGACCATCATCAAGGAGAAGTCGGCCAACAACCACTTCTCTTGACCTCCACGCAGCCAGGAAGAACTCACAACTTCTGTAGATGGGAAAACACGGCCTGCCTTCACAACACACAGCCCATAAGAGGAATACTCAGCAGAGACAGCCACCACAATTTTGGAAGATGCAACTCGTCCACAAGAGTTAATATGCTGCCAGGAAGAAAGGACATGCCCAGCTCCCAAGGGAATACCCAACACTGCCCAAGTGCCAAAGAAATTGTCCTCCTTCTTGCCAAATCTGCAATGAAAGCTTGTTCAATGAACTCTCTGAATCACAATGCCGATGTCAACAAATGAAAAGCCTGAATGGATTCTCTGATCTTCAGCTAGGAAGGTATTGTTTCAACCTCGAAACTGAATTTTCTCATCCAAGGGTTTCGAAACCCTCATCTCAAGCTCGCAAGCTTCTCCAAATCAATTTTCAAAATGAATAGTCAATAATGCTTCTCCAATCCTCCATCTTCCTTTTTGTCTTTCACTTTTTATTTTTCTCCATTAAATATTCATTTAATTAATAATTGGAGAGGAATACCCTCAAAGAGGGGTTTAATATTAATAAACTCACTTTTCCTAAGTTTCACTTTATAATTCGAAAGTGACTTTACCAATATCATTTCCCTAGCTTGTCCGTCTAATGGTTTATGGGAAATTGGGTAAACCACCACAGTATTCTGACTGCCTAGGGGAAATGGGACATTACAGTCCTCCCTGCCCAAATTTGCTTGTCCTCAAGCAACTTCAAACCCAGAAGCTGTAACACCTTCTCGTTTTCCCAAGTATCATCCTCCACCGGTAGATCCTTCCATTTCACTAGAAACTCCTTGACCACCCTGTTACGGAGCTTCCTCTCCCATACCTGTAAAATCTTCTCGGGGCTTGTGGCCAACCGCCCCTCATCATCCAAAGGGGGTAACTCCTGTGAGGCAACCACCTGTTTTCCTATCACCTGCTTAAGGCAAGATACGTGAAACACATTGTGAATCTTGCTCCCCTCAGGTAGCTCCAGCTCGTACACAACATGCCCCACCTTCTGAATTATCCTGTAGGGCCCATAGTAGCGAGGTTGGAGCTTCTCCGCCCCTTTCTATTTCAATGAAGATTGTTGGTATGGCTGTAGTCATAGGAACACTAAATCTCCCACCTCGAACGAGCGCTCGGTCCTGTGCCTGTTCGCATACATCTTCTGCTGATCCTGGGCCACCCTCATGTTTTCCTTCAATGCTCTCAGAATATCCTGACTATCCTGTATCCAATATTTGGCCTTCGGTGCCCTACTGTCACCGAATATGACGTCTGAAAAAGTCATGGCCTCATAGCCATAGAGTGCCCGAAAAGGGGTCATGCCAATGGACATGTGATGGGTGGTATTGTAACAGTACTCCCCCAGGTGTAACCACTTCACCCAGGCTCTCTCCTGCCCAGAAACGTAGTTCCGCAAATAGCCTTCCACCCATTTGTTCACGATCTCTGTCTGTCCATCAGTCTGCAGGTGGTAACTAGTGCTCGGTGTCAACTCAGTACCTACCAACCTGAAAAGATCCTGCCAAAAACCTCCCATGAACCTGCTGTCTCTATCACTGACGATGGTTTTGGGCAATCCATGCAAACGGAAAATCTCTCTGAAGAATAGCTCGGCCACCTGTGCTGCTGAATAGTCCAAAGGAATAGCGAAGAAGTGGGTATACTTGGTGAGTCTATCCACCACAACATAAATGCAATCCTTCCCCTGCACCCTGGGTAACCCGGTGATGAAATCCATGGAGATGATTTCCTATTTCTGACCTGGAATGGGCAATGGCTATAACAATCCGGCCGGGTGGGTGTGTTCCACCTTGTTCCGCTGGCAAACTCTGCACTCCTGAACGTGCTTCAATATGTCTCCCTTGAGGTTCTTCCAAGTGAACCTCTCCTCGAACTGCCTGTAAGTCTTTAGGAACCCCTGGTGTCCTGCTAATGGTGAGTCATGTGCTGCCTGCATGATCTTCTGCCTGATGTGCGAACCTGGCACCAAATAAATTCGGTCTTTGTAGTAGATGACATCATCCACCACTCTGTACCTGTCATCTGTAACCTGTCCATCCAAAATCTCGCAAGAAAACTTGTTTTTGGAATACTCTACCAGTAGAAGACTCTTCCAGTCCTCCGATATGTCCATCAAGGATAGATTAGGGGGCATCCTAGAAAGGACGTCGGCTACCACATTGTTTTTCCCCTTCACGTACTCAATCTCAAAATCGTAGGCCTGGATATTACTCACCCACTTCTGTTGTCTGTCATTCAGTTCCTTCTGTTCCAAGAAGAATCAGAGGCTGTTGTGATCCGTCTTGACCTTGAACCGTTTTCCCACTAGATAGTGCCGGAATTTGGCCAATGCATGCATGATGGCCAACATCTCTTTGTCATAAATAGAGTAGAGCCTCTCGTAATATCTAAGCTTCCAACTCTCGAAAGATATGGGATGATTTCTCTGCATAATCACGGCTCCAATACCTACTCTTGATGCATCACACTCCAACACGAAGGGTTGGGTAAAGTCCGGAAAAGCTAAGACCGGGCATGAACTCATGATGTCCTTCATCCTATCAAAGACTGCCTGTGCCTCATCTATCCACTCAAAGGCCCCCTTCTTGGTCAAATCTGTCAGTGGGGCTGTCAACTGAGAAAAACCTTTCACATACCTCCGGTAATAAGTGCACAAGCCCATGAATCTTTTTAATTTTGTAGTGTTCCTCAATGGAGGCCAATCACGAAT
Source organism: Picea engelmannii (assembly GCA_009831015.1). Taxonomy (NCBI): domain Eukaryota; kingdom Viridiplantae; phylum Streptophyta; class Pinopsida; order Pinales; family Pinaceae; genus Picea; species Picea engelmannii. The sequence goes on along the minus strand of ML793868.1, from coordinate 94,141 downwards.
CACCTGGATCTTGTCCTAGTGTACTTGCACTCCCTGTGCTCCAATCACATGCCCCAAATAGAGCATCTCTGTCAACCCAAACTCACATTTGGACAACTTTGCATACAACTCCTGTTTGTCCAATATGCCCAACACCTCATCTAGATGTTGGAGGTGTTCCTCCCAAGTACGGCTGTAGACCAAAATGTCATCAAAGAAAACCAACAAATGTTTCCTGAGCTGCTTGCTAAACGTATGGTTCATACAGGACTGAAATGTGGCCAGGGCGTTGGTTAGCCCAAAAGGCATCACCAAGAACTCGTAGTGCCCATAGTGGCACCTGAAAGCTATATTGTACTCATCCCCTTCTCGCATCCTGATATGATGGTAGCCTGACCGTAGATCAATCTTCAAAAAATATTTGGCCCCTCTCAACTCATCAATCCGAGGTATAGGGTACCTTTTCTTGATGGTCCTCTTGTTGAGAGCTCGGTAATCAATGCACATTCTGAGGGTCCCATCCTTCTTCTTTACCAGCACTACAGAAGAAGTGAAAGGACTCAAACTTGGTCTGATGTGGCCCATTGCCAGTAGCTCCTTGATGGTCTTCTCGATCTCATCCTTATAGGCCTTGGGGTGCCTATACGAGGTGGTAATCACTGCTCCCGTTCCCTCCTCTAACTCGATGGTGTGCTCAAAACCCCTGTCTGGAGGCCTATCTGGAGGTATATCACCAAAGACCTTTTGATGCTTCTTAAGCAAGGCCTTTATCTCTCTCGGAAAATTGGGCTCCCCGCCCTTAGGCTTCTATAGTGAAATCTGAAACTCTGCAATCCATGCAATGTTGTCCTACCTCATCACTGCCTCCATCCTCTTTGCGGTCACTACCTCGGGAGGGTAAGTGTTCATGCCCCTCAAAACCACTCTCCTGCCATCCTATCCCTAAAACTCCATCTCCATAGTCTGGTAATTGGTGGTGTACTTCCCTAGGGAGTATAACCACTGGATGCCCAATACCACATTGGTGTCAGGCACCTTCACCACAAAGAAGTCGTCTGTGATGGTGTAGTTCCCTAGGCTCAATGTCATCTGTGGGACGTATCTGGTACAATTTAGGGTGTTCTCCCCTGGTATGATCACTGAAAATCCCTCAAAGGCTTCGGTGGTAATGCCCTTCCACTCTACCAAGGAAGCATCGATAAAATTGTGGGATGCCCCACCATCCACCAACACTGTCACTCTGTGTCCCTGTACTCCTCCCCTCATCCTGAAGGTATGAAACTTGGGGATCCCTGAGAGTGATGCTATAGTCCCCTTCTTTCCCATCAATGCATGCTCTGCCTCTGCCATCGGTGGGTCCTCCTCCTACCCCTGTTCTCCTGTCTCCTCATCCTCCCTGCTATCTGAGAAGACCTCTATGTAGTGTGCCTTGGCCTTGCCCGCACACCTGTGACCTGGTACCCATGGTTCCTGGCAACTGAAACACAACTTCCTCCTCCTTAGATCCTGCCTGGTAGCATCGTCCATCCTGTTCCTGCCGGTCCAATCCCTCTGTGGCTGTCCTGCCCAGTCCCTCTGCTGCTGTCTTGTGCCATCCCTCTGTGGTGGTCCCCTATCATTGAACTTCATGGGGAAGTTCGGTCTCAGGGTGAAATTGGGCTTGGGTACTAACTCCTGTAGGTCTCTAGCTCTGCTAACTGCATCATGTAGTGTAGTAGGCTTATAAGCCTTCACCCATCCTCAAAGTGGCTTGGTTAGCCCTTCTGCGAACAACATCACCAATCGAGCCTCGGAGATATCGGTGACCATCACTGATATCCTCTGGAAATCTGATATAAAGGCCTCTGTCGACCCAGTTTGTTTCAACTGTGCCAAGTCTCTGAAAGACAACTCAGGATCTTTCCTGTCAAATCTATGCACTAGTCTCCCTATAAAATCAACATAGGTGACGATATGGGCATGTCCCAGAGTGGACATCCCATGGTACCACCAGTCCTGTGCCTCACCCTCCAAGTGCAATGTCGCCAACTTAATGGCATCAGTCTCTGCCATGGGGTTCAGCTGGAAGTAGGTGTCGAGCTTCTGCACCCAAGCTCGTGCAGTGCACTTCGATGTCCCATCGAAGTATGGAAAAGTGAGCTTTCCCACTGTGCGCTATAACTTGTAGCTCTGTGTGGACCCCCTGTTGAAGAACCTTGGCCTGTTTCTCCCCTTGAAGCTACAAAACTCAACAAAAGTCATAGCTTCTCTCAAATCTGGATCCATGGCCTTATATTTCTGGAAATAAGCTACTAGTGGCTCGTCCTGCTCTACCTGCCCTCTTGTACCTATCTCTGCTGGTCCTAAGAACTTTGGCATGGTAGATCTAGGAATCTCACTGTAGTCGTGAGGGCGGTTTTGAGGTCCGGTCCTGGAAGTGATCACCTCAACATGAGGTCTGTGTGTGTTTCCCCCTTCTTCCATCTGCCCTCTCTTGCTGCTCTCCCCCTTTTCTTCACCGTGCTTTCTCCCTAGAGCATAACCTGTGATTCTGCCCATGAAATATCGGGTCTCTCTCTGGCCCTCTGCAATATCTTGTAAGGCTTTCATAAGCCCTCTGATCAAACCATCCTCTCTGTCCTCTGGTAGATTTGCATTGTTTCCTAGAGTGCCCTCCATGTCTTCTTCTCTGCCCTCTATGCTTCTGTACCTCCTACGCCTATAAGTGATGTTCTGCAACCCTTCCTCAGTCATCAATGTCGCCCACAACTAGCCAAGATCATGCTCTGATACCACTGAAATATTCTGAGTTGTAAAAGTAGGGAAAATCCTTCTAGTTTGGTGTTGGACTTTCGTCAAACACTTGGAAAACCTTTGTGATTGATGGCTATAGATGAAATTTGAATGGTTTGCAGTGTTTTACTTGGGTTTGCTGGCTGTTTTATTGATTTTCCAGTCTCTTATACCCCCCAATATGATGTACAACATGTAGTTTGACATATAAGGAAAACCCATAAAATTATAATGAAAAGACATCCATATTTATATGATCAATTTAGTTAAACAATGGTTGTTCCTTATTTTATATTATTGTTGTGTAAATATAGTCAAAATATAATAGGAGTACCTCCCAAAATGAAGAGAATGGCTGCTACAACAAGATTGAAGCCACCCTTCATACACAACCAAGAATCACGATTCAATCTGCCCACACGAATTGCTTAATAGAAACGTTGTTATGTGGTTATGGTTCTGCTAATGGTTTGAGAGATTTGGCAACTCTCCATGTCCCTCCATATACAAGAGCTAATCCAAGGGTGGAGTCGACCAACATTAAGGAGAAGTCGGCCATCAACCACTCCTCTTGACCTCCATGCAACCAGGAAGAACTCGCAGCTTCTGTAGATGGGAAAACATGACCTATCTTCACAACACACAACCCATAAGAGGAATACTCAGTAGAGACAACCACCATGATTTTGGAAGATGCAACTCGCCCACAAGATTTAATACGCTACCAGGAAGAAAGGACGCGCCCAACTCCCAAGGGAATACCCAACACTGCCCAAGTGCCAAAGAAATTGTCCTCCTTCTTGCCAAATCTGCAATGAAATCTTGTTCAATGAACTCTCCGAATCACAATGCCGATGTCAACAAATGAAAATCCTGAATGGCTTCTCCGATCTTCAGCTAGGAAGGTATTGTTTCAACCTCAAAACCGAATTTTCTCATCCAAGGGTTTCGAAACCCTCGTCTCAATCTCGCAAGCTTCTCCAAATCAATTTTCAAAATGAATAGTCAATAATGCCTCTCCAATCCTCCATCTTCCTTTTTGTCTTTCACTTTTTGTTTTTCTCCATTAAATATTCATTTAATTAATAATTGGAGAGGAATACCCTCAAAGAGGGGTTTAATATTAATAAACTCACTTTTCCTAAGTTTCACTTTATAATTCAAAAGTGACTTTACCAATAATTTCCCTAGCTTGTCCGTCTAATGGTTTACGGGAAATCGGGTAAACCACCACAGTATTCTGACTGCCTAGGGGAAATGGGACATTACAAATTTCTAGAACAACGAGACTTTGATGACTTAATGAGATTCAAAGACTTCTTGGCAGAGTTAAATCTAACAGAAGATGAGTACATCCAAGCCATACAATATACACTTAAACAACCAACAACTTTCCTTAAACGAAAACTTTCACATATTTGGAACAACATTTTCTCCAAGGACATGCCAGTTATGTGGAATGCAAATACAAATGCACACTATGTCCTCAATGCATATGATGCAACATCATATTGTACCTCATACATGACAAAGGTTGGAAAATCTATGAAAAGTGCATTCAGAAGAATACACAAAGAACCTGAAAAAGTCATATTGATGCTATGCAAATGATACGTACACTTGGAAATACATTACTTAATCTTCAACAAATATCTGATTAAAAAGCAGTCCACATAGCACTTTCCCTGCCCCTGAATTGTAGTTCAAGGAAATGTGTCTTCATAAAAACATCTCCACTTGAGAAACACACATTTGTGCTTAAACCACCGTCTTTGCTAGAACAAGAGCCTAATAATTCAGAGGACGTGCTATGTCGCTCTATTATTGATTATTATCTCTAGCATCGATCTCCTATTAAGCATATCTGCTCAGTAGAGTTCGTATCACATTACAAAAGAAATGGTACACCCATATCAAAAAGAAAAAAACCAAATGTAATACGCTTTGTCAAATACAACAAACACACTGACTATGAAAACTATTGTAGAGAAAAACTATTGTTGTACGTTTTGTTTGATCAAAATGAAAACACATTAAAACATAACTTCTCTACATGGGAAGCTGCATATATTGCTTATGAGACTACAATATAAACAAATGAATCTAGATTTACATACAATGTTAATCCAACATGGGGTGATTTATAAAGTGCATTTCATGAACTAGAAAGCCCTGACAATGTTGATGGGACATTGACAAACCATAAAACAAATAGAACTTTCTGTGAGTCCTATGACTTGCAAGCAGATTTGCCTTGTCCTCGAGCAACCTCCATTGAAAATCGTATCAATCTTGGTTTTCAAGTCACAAAACATCCTTTCTTTATTGAAAATAACGAATACTACAGAGTCAGATGACTGTTGAATCGAGAACAACAAGCAATTCTAAAGAACATTGCAATTAAAAAAATGATTAAACATGCACACTCCTATGCACTTGTTCCTTACAGGCGGGGTAGGAACAAGTAATACATTCACAACGAAAGCACTATTCCAAATGCTTATATGAATCTATGATTCAAACAATTCATCCGAACCTATGAAACCAAAGGGGCTAATAGTTGCATACACAAGAAAAGTTGAATATAATGCAGGTGGAACAACAGTCCACTCTGCATTTTTAATGCCTTTTAACAAGTTACATCTTCTTCCACTCAACAAGGAAATGTTAGATACCTTGTCTAAGATTTATGACGAACTATAACTTATCTTCATAGATGAGGCATCTTTGATTGGAAGTCGCTTCTTGTATTCCATTGAAAACCGACTGAGAAACATAAAACATGTGCACACCAAATACTTTGGGAACATTGACATGATATTATGTGGGGATCTTTACCAGGCACAACCCATCCAATATTATTTGATATTTGAAAAAACTATGGTCAGTATGAAAACAGTGACGCATGACTTTTGGAAAGACAATATAAAATGCTTTGAATTACATACTACAATGTGCTAGATAGATGAAACATTTATTGCAATTCTGAATAGAATGCAGACAAACAACCAAACATATGATGACTTAACATATATCAATTCAAGGTGCATGCGACCTGCACCAACAGACCCAACCTTCCCTTACATGTTCTACATGAATAGGGATGTTGCAATGCATAACGGGTACATGCTATCGCTCATTCCTGGAGATGATATCATCATCAATTCAATTGACCTCGAAGAAGACAACCATGGCAATGTACCATGTCATCAACATACAACCACTTTTTCCTTTGTAACTTGTCCTAAAATTAGACATGCTAGTTGAAATATATGCCTGCAACTATGATTCACAAGATGGCTTGGTGAATGGTGCAGATGAAATACTCAAATCTTATACCAAAACAAAAAAGGTTGATGTCCTCTGGATTAAGTTCCATGAGCCGCATATTGGCCATGACAAGAAAAAAAATTGGCTTATATATATAATTCAAACACTAAGCACGATTGGACACCTATCTTATGAATATCAAAACAAGTATCGACATCGGCAAAGACATGTTGACTGAAGATTCGAAAATAGTTTCCAATTAAACTTGCATGTGCACATACAATCCACCAATTGCAAGGGCTAACACTTGATAGTGTTGCATTTGACCATGTTGGAATTTGAATACATGGACTTGTATACACAACATTGTCTCGTGTCAGAAGTATAGACTCCTTGTACTTGCTAAGGGCTCTTACAAAAGATAGCTTCAAAGTAAAACATAAAGTTGATATTGAGATGCAACGCCTTAGGACTAGTGCAAAATGGCATCTACAATATGATTACCAATCCATACAAACAAACTCATCTGTATCAATTCTCCCACTTAACACGTGCAACCTACATGCACATATGGGTGATATACTCAATGACTATTACATAACGCAATCCGATATTCTATGCTTGCAGGAAACATACATGACATTATGCATGCAAAACAAGCAATTTCCAAATCACAATTGCATATCAAGTTACATTACACATGGGGTGATGTTATTAGTGAAAAAACATGTAACAATTTTGGAGCATATGCATTTTGAAGAAAACAATGTTGAGATGGTGCTGGACAAAGTAATTTTCCATGAATCAGAAATTGCAATATTGAATCTCTATGCTACTCTGCATGCAACATTATTCAACATACTGAATGTTCTTTCAAATGCATTAAAGCGTTTACATCTGAACGAAGCCATTATCGTTGTAGGAGACTTCAATATTGACATGCTACAAAATAATGCCAGAACAAAAGAATTGGAAACCTACATGTGCAGTTACAATCTTCGCTTTCTTTTGGATAAGATAACCATTTACAAAATGCACTTATTGACCATGTATGGTCAAATGTGCCTATTTCACAATACAACCTCGTTATCATAGACACATATTGGTCTGGTCACAATACAATTAGTATTGTACTTGAATTATGAAATATACATCAAGCATATTACAAAATCATATTTCTATGTCTCAAAGCATATCTGGCTAGCTTGTTGCACAAAACCAAATTATTCAGCTAAAATCATCCAACTTCTTAGTTTTTCCTGGTTTGTAATTGATTTTGGACACATTTTTTTTTTTTATATAGACACAGACATGGATCAAGAAAAAAAATGGTACATGCTTCTAACACTATATGTTACTCTATTCCTTTGATTCTAGTTTATTTACTATATGTACATATTCCTTGTTTTTTCCTTACATACCAACTTACGTTCATGTTCATTGTGTTTTTCACTTTCCTTCATTGAAACAAACAGGAAAACTGGACAAGACAAAGAAATCTTAACCAAAAATGTAGAAGAATACATACAAAGGTGCATACTTCTACCCATATTCCATATCCAATTGTTTTTCATTTATTTTGTCTATATTTGTTCAACTGATTTGTAACTCTTTTGTTTTTTTTTCTTAGATACTACATATCTTCCTATATACTAACTTATCTTCATGTCAATTGTATTTTCTGTGTTGCTGCCTTGAAATAAATAAACTTGTATTCCATCTTTTTTACATGTGTTCCTACGTAGCAACTTGCCTTCATGTCCATTGTATTCTTTGCATTGCTACATTGAAAAAAGAATAGACTAATTGAACACGAGAATGAAGCCTTATGTGCCACAGCTAAGAAAGTGGAGTACAATCTTCCAAAAGGTATGCCGACAGTGGTACCAAAGAAAATACAATGCATACGCTTAATGCACATCCATATCAATTATGAACAATATACAATGCGTATGCATATTTGTTTGTTGTGATGTTCGATGTACAGATGTTTGTATCAAAAAATTTTTGACAAATGACATGGGCATGAGCAGTGAATCATCACAAACATCAGCACAATGACAAGGCCGAAGGTAAGGATTCATAGATTATGCTCTTGCTATGTTTAGGAAACAAATATCCTTGGTTATTTATTCTACTATGCCATGGTAAATATGTTTATGTCATTTACAACACATGTTTTTTAGTTCACAAGAACTATCGACAAGCAGAAGTGAAACATCCAACATATTGCAAGTTCCAAAGACTAAGAGGTATGGTTACAAAACTCTAATCTGCATACTTGATCCAAATTGTACATATAATAAAGCTTGTCATATTTGAGAATATGCTTGCATATAAGAATGTCAAGTCATATATTTTGTCTATTGCTTATGGGTTTGAGCAAATTTTGCCAGCCGAAAACACCCTTCAAATTGGAACATGGTTTACATTTGGGCCACCAAAAATACTATTAAAATAAAATAATATGAATAATTTTGAAATAAATATAAACAACATCTCTTTAAACTTGAACCAGAGTTTGTCGAGCTCCAACTATAGTTCATAGCTGAGAATGTTTTTCCCATAGTTAATGTGTTTCTATCACTTGATAATTATCAGACTAAGTGTTGTTGTGTGAGGGATAAAGTTCTTTTATCCCTTTCTTTTTCCTCTTCTATACTTACCCATTTTTCCCTTTTCTTCTTCCCCTCTATTATCCATTTCTGGTTCTATACTTAGTCTCATTTCTATGATCGTGGGTTCCCGGGGTGGCGGACTAACAAATCCTCATCTCCATCTATATCCTCACATCATGACTCCGACCGACCGTCGTTCGTTTCAATACTTAGCCAATTTTATGGCCACGGGTTCCCGAGTTGGCGCTATCAAACTCTCATGCCCCATGTTCAGGGTATACATCTTGCACCCAAAACTTTGGTGATCTACAATTCGACCTCGAACTTCTCGAAATTGCAAGCCTCACTCTACCTAAGATGACTCCATCTGATCGCCCCGCCTTTCCATACTTAATCGATTCTTCAAAGTTTCACGGGTTCACAGACTCCCGGGTTCACAAAAGTTTCAAAGAACTTTTCGCTCCCCTCCATCCCCGCCACCTCCATCCCTTTCCAATGCACATTAATTATGATTTTACTAGTGACAACTCACCACATAGGTTCAAAAAGATTGACATTAATAATTGGAAAGCTCGAGGACATCTCCCATTAAAACACATTAATGGGAGAATATTATGGGATCTGGTGATTTTTTTGCGTCGATCTTGAATTGGCAAAAAAATGTTGGTTATTTTAATTTTTTTAAGGCATCATCATAGTAAGAATGCAATATTGTGCTAGTCCACTGTCATCTAAAAAGGTGTTGACGTCATGTCCCTCTTTAATATTGTGCATATATTACAGCTTGTCATATTTGAGAATATGCTTGCATATGAAAATGTTAACTCATATTTTTCTCTATTGCCTATGCGTCTGAGAAAAATTTGCGAGCCGAAAACACCCTTCAAATTGGAACATGGTTTACATTTGGGCCAAAAAAATACTATTAAAATAAAACAATATGAATAGTATTGAAATAAATATAAACAAATTCTCTTTAAACTTGAACCTGAGTTTGTCGAGCTCCAGGTATATTCCATAGCTAAGAATGTTTTTCCCATAGTTAATGTTTATGGCCGCGGGTTCCTGGATTGGCCCTATCGAACTCTCATGCCCCCTGTTCCGTGATATACATCTTGCACCCAAAAATTTTGTGATCTACAATTTGACCCCGGACTCCTCGAACTTGTTAGCACCATGAATTTCATAGCTAAGGTTAGCATTTTTCCAACAATTTGCAAAGTCATGCCTGTTAGCACCCATATTGTTTTTATGCCTGGCCTCATCTAACATCTCCAAGGGTTAGTTTCAAAAGGAAGCTTACCATTTATTATTTCCATTTCCATTTGCAACTGTGCACTGCAAAATTTTATACATGTTGTGCAAAGCACTTCACCGTGCAAAGGATTCTGTCGCACAGTGAATTTCGTCGCGCAATGGATTTCATCGCGTAGTGGATTTCGTCATGCAGTGGATTTCGTCGTGCATGGGATGTTTTCACACAGAGGTTGTCATCGTGCAGTGGATTTCGTCATGCAAAGGATTCTAATGTGCAAAGGATGCTTTCGCGTAGAGGATTTTCCTATGCACAGGCTACAGGTCGCGCTGCGTAAATGACTGGTTTAGTGGTAAAATTAAAGATCACTTTCTGACCAACTGAAGAGGAATTTTGAAAATCCCCAAGAGGCTTTTGTTGAGAAAAAACCAAATAAGAAAAACCTCTCTCATATTTTAAATTTTTTTCATATTTTTGGAGATTCAAAGGAATATTTGAGCCCTATTTTTCATTTTTCATGATTTCCTATCCGAAACATATTTTTGCGACACACATTCCGTCCATTTGGAGATGAATTTCAAGAAACTGAGAGACATTTTTATTTATAATGAGCTTAAATACAAAAACCTCTCTCTTTTTAGAAAAATAGTTTTTTATTAGTGAGATGTGATGTCATATTTAATTCCTATTTTCCCAGTTTGCTGCACAATCCGTTGCGTTTTTTCTATAGGTTACTGTTGCGTAGCAGACTTGCTATGTAGGGGTGACAAAGTGTCCAACAATGCACATGATGACTTATCACAACCATATGGTCTAATTTTTATCATGATAAATTATTGTAAATAATATTTCGGTTATAATTATTATTTGGCAAAGTCGGGTTTTCTATTTTTAGTAAATTTGTTGAAGTTATTGTTCTCTTTCAAAGAAATCAGATCCATGATTCTAGGAGAGAGTAGTTCGACCCTAGCAGCCAAGGGTGACATGAGTTTTCTATATATGGGGATCATTTTCATGTAAAAGGGGTTGGTTGGCAAAACAGTGTAGACAATGACCACTAATTGTAGTTTTTTGATTCGATTGAAACTTAATGCAAAAGTCCTGAAGCTTTGATGAAAAGATTCTAATTGTAGCAATTGGATGTATTGTTTCCTTTATTTGCATACGTACTTCCTATATTATTTATTCATATCTATTTCTATCTAAATAGGAACATAATTTCAAACCTGGGATTCGCTACACAACACCCTAGGATTCACGCCATTTAGACAAACCGTCTTTCCTCTAAGTTAACTCTGAATTCATCTTCGACGGTGCTCCGAGTTGCTTCATGTGATTTCCCCCCGTCGCCACACACACCGATTTTAAACTGAAAACTATTGCTTTCTTATCCTTTATCCTCTCAAGTTCAATCACCAAGTCATTTATTTCCATTGTTTTCTTAAATTGACTCCATTTCCCAATGGTACTTTCTCTCTTGCTTGTTCTACCATCCCTTTTAAAACAAAAATAAACTTGTCCTATTGCAGAATCTGACCTCTGTGCATTTATTGATGAAGTATTTGAGTTGTTTCCAGTCATTAGACATATGAGAGAGCCCTCTCTGGTTGTATGGGTCAGAATACAATCTAAAGCTGGTTGAAACAATTACCTCGGGGCTTTCTTTGATACATCCCAAAGAAATTACCGAGTGATAACAAAACTTGCAAGTTTCACTTTACCTACGATGAGTCTGTCTGGGTCCATCTGACTGCCCCACCTTTCCATATTTAGTCGATTCTTCACCTCCAATTGTCACAGATTCACAGGTTCGCAGACTCCTGGGTTCACAAAAGTTTGAAATCATTTATTTCTCTCGTCCATCCCTGCCACCTTCACACACTTCCCAATGCAAATTAATTACGCTTTTATTAGTGACAACTCACCACACAGGTTCAAAAAGATTGGCATTAATAAGAAAAACGCTCGAGAACATCTCCCATTAAAATCCATTAAACCAAGATTTACGTGAGATTATATTATCATCCTCCAGTGTTCATTTTAAATACTATCAGGACACAATTATTGTCACATGTTGCAATACAAACAAATCTTCATCAAAGCATTATCTTTTCTCACAGACACCCCAGATGCACCCCAGTTGCCTGAACTGATCGATATTTCAATCTACCAACTCAACCTCCCTATTATCGAATTGGCAGAGGTCAATATTATGGGATCTGAATTTTTTTTGTGTGTGGATCTTGAACTCGAAAAAATTGTTGTTTATTTTAGTTTTTTTAAGGCATTATTCCCCGCCTTTCCATACTTAGTTGATTGTTCACCTCCCGTTGTCACAGATTCATGGGTTCTCGAGCTCCCAAGTTCACAAAAGTTTCAAAGCATTTTTCACTCACGTCCATCCCTGCCACCTTCACTCCCTTCCCAATGCACATTAATCATGTTTTTATTAGTGACAATTCACCACACAGATTCGAAAAGATTGGCATTAATAAGCAAAAAGGTCGAGGACATCTCCCATTAAAACGCATTAAACCAAGATTTACAGGAGATTATATTATCATCCTCCAACGTTCATTTTAAATACTATCAGGAGCAAAGGAACATTTTCATCGCCTTATGGGTGCATCTCGACAACATTTATGTGAAGATACGTTGAATATTTTTGGGCACGAGGACCAAAGTTTCAGTGGTCCAGAGCTTATGACTACTATTCATCCCCTTCTTCCCAGAAGGAAGTTATCTAGATGTCTAGAATTGCACGAGCAGGTTGTGTCCCTGAAGTTTTTGACAAAAAGGAGTTGGTCACCTAGTGCATAAAAAATTATATTCTGAACCAACGGATTATCTAGTTGTGGGACCATTCCTGAGTCTCCCTATCGCCTCAAGTATTTTGAAAGATGTTAAGACTTCTCGAGCCAATGCTTAATTTCAAGGGCAAGGATTGCAGGGAGTTCTTAAATAAACATGATAATGGATTGGACCTCTTACCAGAGTTCTTAGAGGACCAAGTGTCCGTCCCCAAGGATGATCCGAAATCGGATTCAGAAGCCTGACAGGGCTTGAAAAATGCTAAAAAATGAAAGTGCTTAGAATATGACGAAACCAATGCCATTGCGTCCGTCTCATCTTCCCGATTCTGGTGGTATATTTACTTTTTCAAACTGACTTCTTATGCGAAAGTTATCGCGTTTTGATCGGAAGCCCAAACAGGGAAAAAGTCAAAGGTCAACTGGTCAAAAAGTCAACGCTGATGACATCAACATGCTGACTGTGCAGTAGATGATGTGGTACTCTCTGGCTGATGGTGATTGGGCATGGTTGCTGACAGGGCAGACATGTGGCAGGAAACTGGACCAGTCAATGGTTGACAAGTGGCATTTGTCTGTCGAATGGGAAAGTGCCACGTGGACCAATCATCGGCAGCCACGTGGCACCCAATCATTGGTCAGAGTGGCAGGTTTCAAAAGTTTTGGGGTCCAAGGGTTTTGAACCCATGACCAACCACTAAGCCTAAGCGCCTTCACAATAGTCCTATAACCAATGCGCCCAAATTATTTTATGTTATTAAAACCCACAATATAAAACATATTGCATAGTATAATGGCACATAAAGGAGGGGGCTAGGGGCTAAGCCCCAGCGTGTGGTCGTGTAAATGAATATGACCTTAAAAGGGGGCGCGCGCTCGAAAAAGGGAGCTTAGGCCCGAATTAACCATATAATATAGTTATAAAGTGGGTATTATAACTAAAATTTGGTTATTTAGTTATTAATTTAGCCATTTTTAATGTAATTAACCCATTTTTGGGAGTTATTGGGCATTTTTAGAGCCTAAATTCGTGGAGGAAGTTGGAGATGGACAACTACTTTCCCAACTATTTAACCAAGGCCATTTTGAGGCCATAGGGACAGCTTTTGAGGGCATTCAGAGCAGAATGATGCTGAAGAGAAGCCAAGTCAAAGCCATTTTGAGGCAGAGCAGCCGTTGAGGAGGAGATGTTGTCGGACCATTTCTGAGAGCTCCGGATGTCCGTTTCGCGTGCCGTTTTTTGTGCATGGTTCTAGAGATCTGGGCGAACATGACCAGATCAGTCTTGTAGACATTCGACATTGTAATGATGTACTATCAAGATTTTGAACAGAAATAAAGAAGCCTCCCCCACAGAAAAAAGGCCCGGAGACGTAGGCAAAGTTGTGCCGAACTCCGTTATCACTCGGCGTGTCATGGTTTGCTGCTTTTCATTGCATTTCAGATCTGCATATATTTATATGGATGTATAATTCCTTTTATTTTCTCATTCTTTCGCTAAGTTTCTCAATGGTTAATTAATGCATGCAAATAAAAACTCAACCATAAGTCATTCGAAAAATCCTGACGGATCAAGTGGTATCAGAGCTTTGGATTTGAGTTTTTCATGTTAGCCAGGGAAGAGCACATCTCAAGGAGGAAAATGGCATCTACAGGAGGACTTTCTCAAGATGAGAAGGAGTTCATAGATTCGGTGTTTTCCATGGCCGAGATGGTGAAGGTGTTGTATGAAGACTACTTGGAACGAA
>ML793868.1:38371-78098 GCA_009831015.1 Picea engelmannii | reverse complement strand
TTAATTTAGCCATTTTTAATGTAATTAACCCATTTTTGGGAGTTATTGGGCATTTTTAGAGCCTAAATTCGTGGAGGAAGTTGGAGATGGACAACTACTTTCCCAACTATTTAACCAAGGCCATTTTGAGGCCATAGGGACAGATTTTGAGGGCATTCAGAGCAGAATGATGCTGAAGAGAAGCCAAGTCAAAGCCAGTTTGAGGCAGAGCAGCCATTGAGGAGGAGATGCTGTCGGACCATTTCTGAGAGCTCTGGACGTCCGTTTCGCGTGCCAATTTTTGTACATGGTTCTAGAGATCTGGGCGAACATGACCAGATCAGTCTTGTAGCCATTCATCATTGTAATGATTTACTATCAAGCTTTCGAACATAAATAAAGAAGCCTCCCCCACAGAAAAAAGGCCCGGAGACGTAGGCAAAGTTGTGTCGAACTCCGTTATCACTCGGCGTGTCATGGTTTGCTGCTTTTAATTGCATTTCAGATATGCATATATTTATATGGCTGTATAATTCCTTTTCTTTTCTCGTTCTTTCGCTAAGTTTCTCAATGGTTAATTAATGCATGCAAATAAAAACTCAACCATAAGTCATTCGAAAAATCCTGACGGATCAAAGGACATGACCATATTACAGGTTAGTGCATTCAAAAACCCTTTCCGGGAAATTGCATGGCTTTTCATGAGGGTAACGGGACAAGAAAATACAACCAACATCTCTTGGATGATTATGTATATTTTATATTTTACGGTGAAGGAACAAGCCATATTCGATTGGGGAAAGTTGATTTCCATTGAAATCTCTTCCCAATTATTGCAATACAAAAGGCAGAAGAAATTATTTATGTCATCTTATTTAATTTTTACGATAGCGCATTGCTATCCATTCCGAGATTATCTCTGTATAAGAAGATAAACTGTGAATTTGGCCCAGTAAACTTCTGGTACCAAACATTATGGAGACACAAGGCCTCCCAACATTTTTATGAAGTCTTTAATGATTTTGTCTCAGTTTTTAAAGGGTTGATATTTATAAATTATTTTCCTTGGATGTCTAACCAAGCGAGAAAGTTCTTGGATAGGAAGGGCACACTACAACAAATGGAGAACTATAATGTTATAAGGATTTTTGGATCCAAAGAAAATGCTTCCTTCCTTCCATGTCACATATCTGATACAATGTTTCTTGCTAAGATAGCAAGGTAGTACACCTACTGGTTTCATTTTTTCCATGAAAAGAGAAAAAGACAATTCATTCCTCTGCCTTGGAAAGTCAAGGATTTCATACTCAGGAATATGAACAAGATTGATGGTTTCACGGGCCACTTCCACAACCTCAATTTGAAATATGCTGAAAAAGTTAAAGGGTTTGACCCTAATGGTATTTTTGTAGAACACCTATTGGCAGTCGTTTTCAACAGTTCTTTCATTAACACTATCCTGAATGAAGATGAAGATAATGCCTCAGTCAGTCCTGCTCATGACACTGATGACCTAAAGACAATAATCAACACCAATGAGTCGTACAAGCAGAAATAAAAAGGTTCGCGTGAGAAAAGTGCCCAATCCCTAACTGCCACACCCAAGAGTACAACATATCAGAGAAGCACTCCAACGACCTACCCAAGTAAGAAAGTCACACACAGTTCTTTAGGTGGCAGAGGAGATAAGAACCCTCCCTCCTTCACAATTGAAATTTCTCGTAAACTTCCCGCAAGCAAAAAATGAAAAAAAAATGTGCAAGAAGAGGAGGGACCAAGGGGAGAAATTGATATCCACGATCTCTCCCTCGAAGATATGGAACTAGAAATTGACATTGAAAAAATGTTCCTCGACGACGACCATCTAGAGAGAATTTCTCCCCATAACCCTTAGATGGAAATAATTGGGATTGATACCTTTGACGAAGAAGAGTCTTTTGCATTTCAGAGCATTGTTTTTGACAATGAATCCAAAAGATTGGTTATTGAAAAGAGAGATGTAAAGAATAAGAAAGGGAAATCTCGTTCAGAGATGAACCTATAGAACATGCGCCCTTCCCAGATCTCCCAGATACACCGAGCAACTGGAGATGCTCTAGAAAACTCTATTAACGGCCTTGAAGTAGAAAACGTCATGTTAAAGGAGCTAATCAAAGAATTGGAGGGAGCTCTAATGCCCCTTCCACTGTTGGCTAGTCCTTTAGTAATGATCGGGCCCACACACGTGCGGAAAAGTTAAAAGGATCAGCAAGCCTTCTCACATCAGCCCGAGGCTACATGGAAAATAATATAAAGAGAAGAATGGAATTAATAATAGAAGCTTGGGAGATGTCAAAGAGTATGGTCTCTTTTGGAACAAGAGCGCATGCTTTTCATGAGTATCTGCAAGAAGATTTGAAAAATGAGCAAGGTTTCTACCTCGACGCAGTTGTACCATTTGGTATTAAAGTTACTAGTATGATGGAATTGAGAAGAAGAGAGGAGGATCTCCCTTCCTCGGATCGAATAAACCAACTAAACGCATGATGGAAAGAAAAGGTAAAAAACCTAAATGGTATCGTTCAAGCATGTAGCTAGGCCATATCTAGAAGAGACAAACTATTCAAGAATCTAACTGAGATAGATCTAGCTCGTAGCACCAATGAAGTCCAAGACCCGAAATTGATATTCAACTCATTGTTTTTAACCAAGCAAGCATTTGATGATCAAGTTGAGATCTATAAGGGACTATCATTTGAAAATTTATAAGACATTCTTGAATATGGTGAAGATGACGTGAAAAACTGGCTAGTTTATTATTCGATTAAAAACAAAGATATTGAAGAAGTATTGCATAACCTCTCTGTTGATATAAGGGACTTGGAAAGTGAATTATTCAATATAAAAATATGGCATGAAATCAACGTGGCGCCCATGAGGAGTTAGATCGAGGAGTTGTTCAAAAAGGTTGTCGACAAGATTACCAATGAAGGGAAAATGACGTTTGAGACAGTTCCCATAACAGCCGAGGAAAGCCATAAAAGGACATCAACGAGCAAATGACAAGGCATGGGATACCATCATAGTAAGTTAATAATGATCACATTCTTATGTCTTTGTCAATGTCTTCATCCAATTACTCGACCTCTTTAAATAGAAAGGTTTAACCGACGACTGACAATTTTCTCTTTCTTCTTGCCAGGTCTTGTTGTCTTCCATCGCCAACTGTCTTCTTTCTACAAGCTTGATTCTTGTACATATTTTTTTTATGGTCCGCGAGAGCCCCAATCCTAGTCATTATGGAAAACACATTTAAATTTTAGAGAATATGTACTGAACTATATATTTTTTTACAAATTCCAAGAGAGCTATTTTGGGAAATAATATCAATTGTATTTTGTAACCCAGTTTATCTGAATATAAAATATTTGAGGTTGTTGTATGGTGTTTTTCAATGTTTAATATTGTTTTTTTGAATTTTGTATATATATATTTTAAATTAACTCATTTTCCTGTACAACTATTGATAGATGAATTCAAACTCTTTCTACAAGAATTTAAGACGCTCTTTGATCCATAGTAAAAAATGCACGATAAGCCTTTTTTTCCCCTGCCCAATACTTCCATTTAAATAAAATCTACTCTATTGCGGCATCTGCAGCTTTCGCTCCTTAAATTTTACATGGAAAAATAATTTGTGACAGGGCATAATTTTGTGGCCACAACCCCTTTAACAAAGACAACAAATTAGTGGACATATACAACATGGCAACTCAGGTGTTGACGTCACGTTCATGTTTAATATTGTTCATATATTACAACTTGTTATATTTGAGAATATGTTTGCATATAAACATTTTAAGTCATATATTTTTTCGTCTACTGCTGATGGGTTTGAGAAAAATTTGCGAGCCGAAAACACCCTTCAAATTGGAACATGGTTTACATTTGGACCACAAAAAATCTATTAAGATAATTTAATATGAATACTATTGAAATAAATATAAACAAAATCTCTTTAAACTTAAACCTGACTTTGTCGAGCTCCAAGTATATTACATAGCTGAGACTAAATTATATTTTCTCCCTTTCTTTTCCCTCCTCTATACTTAACCGTTTTTCCCTTCTCTTCTTCCCCTCTATTATCCCTTTCTGGTTCTATACTTAGTTTCATTTCTATGATCGCGAGTTCCCGGATTGGTGGACTGACAGATACTCATCTCCATATATATCGTCACATCATGAGCCTGACCAACTTCCATCCCTTTCAATACTTAGCCAATTATCTGACCGCGGGGTCTTTGGTTAGCACTATCGAACTCTTATGCCTCGTATTCCATGATATACATCTTGCACCCAAAACTTTCGTGATCTACAATTCAACCCCAGACTCCTCGAACTCGCAAGCTTCACTATACTCGGGTTCACAAAAGTTTCAAACCATTTATCGCTCCCTTCCATCCATGCCACATTCACGCCCTTCCCAATGCACATTCATTATGATTTTACTAGTGACAACTCACCACACAAGTTTGAAAAGATTGGCATTAATAAACAAACAGTAGATGTTATTGTGTGAGATACTTACCCCTTTTTCCCTTTTCTTCTTCCCTTCTATTATCCCTTTCTGGTTCTATACTTAGTCGCATTTCTATGATCGCGGGTTCTTGGGTTGGCGGACTAACAGATCCTCATATCCATCTATATCCTCACATGACGAGTCTGATCGACCGTCGTTCCTTTCCATACTTAGCCAATTTTATGGTTGCGGTTTCTCGGGTTGGCACTATTGAACTCTCATGCCCCGTGTTTCGTGATATACATATTGCACCCAAAACTTCTGTGATCTACAATTCCATCCCAAACTTCTCGAACTCGCAAGCTTCACTCTACTTGGGTTCACAATAGTTTCAAAGCATCTATCGCTCCCTTCCATGCCCGCCACCTTCGATCCCTTCCCAATGCACATTAATTATGATTTTACTAGTGACAACTCAACACACAGGTTCGAAAAGATTGTCATTAAAAAGCGAACAACGCGAGGACATATCCCATTAATACACATTAAACTACGATTTATGGGAGTCTGACCGACCGCCATTCCTTTCCATACTTAGCCAATTTTATGGCCGCAGGTTCCCAGGTTGGCGCTATTGAACTCTCATTCCTAGTGTTCTATGATATACATCTTGCACCCAAAACTTCTGTGATCTACAATTCCACCCCGGACTCCTTGAACTCGAAATCTTCACTCTACCTAGGTTCACAAAAGTTTCAAAGCATTTATCGCTCCCTTCCATCCCCACCACCTCTGCTCCCTTCCCAATGCACATTGATTATGCTTTTACTAGTGACAACTCAACACATAGGTTCGAAACGATTGGCATTAATAAGAGAAAACCTCGAGGACATATCCCATTAATACGCATTAAACCACGATTTACGGGAGTCTGACCGACTGTCGTTCCTTTTCGTACTTATCCAATTTTATGGTCGCGGGTTCCCGGGTTGGCGCTATCAAACTCTCATTCCCCGTGTTCCGTGATATACATCTTGCACCCAAATCTCCTGTGATCTACAATTCCACCTTGGACTCCTCGAACTCACAAGATTCACTCTACCTAGGTTCAAAAAAAGTTTCAAAGCGTTTATCGCTCCCTTCCATCCCTTTCACCTTCGTGCCCTTCCCAATGCACATTAATTATGCTTTCATTAGTGACAACTCACCACACAGGTTCGAAAAGATTGGCATTAATAAGCGGAAACCTTGAGGACATCTCTCATTAAAACACATTAAACCATGATTTACACGAGATTATATTATCATATATCTTCTTCACATGTTACGTTTCATATCACTTTATGGGAAGATTCCATTTCATATTAATTACTTTATTCCTGCCATGTATCTGTGGGTAGATTCTTTTTCAATAATTGTAAATTAAGATATAAGTTATAGTGTACAATCTATTCTAATTGCCCTTTACTTACCATATTGGTAATTTTTGTTTTTTTAACAATATTCCTCATATCTCCCCATCTTCCAATAATCATCATCATCAATAATTATAAGGTGCCAACTATCATCTCCATTTTCAAATCTACTTGGCAGAGACTAAGCTGCCACACAACACTTGTTTGGATATGGATTTTCTACTAGTAAGGTAAGATTTTTATGGGATTTAGATGCTTCTTTTACCCTTTCATGATTGTTTTCCTTTTCCTTTAGAGAGTTGAGGGTTTCTTTTTGGAATAGTGAACAAATGTTCACCAATTTCACTAAGTTGGCAAATGTTTTATCCTTGCATTATGTTAGAGCAAGATTTGCCTAACCCTATGCAATCTTGCAGAGAGGGCCTTATTCCATTCCCCCAAGCAGACTTACTTTCCCCGATGACAAAATCCAGAGACAAAAATATAAATTTTTCCACTTGTACGCATCTTGCACCTTATACAACATGCGTATATGTTGGCTGCTCCACTATAGCTCGCGTACATCATGATTTGTGCCAGAAAATAAAAAAATAAATGTCGGGTTTCCATGTCACGATAGGAGATCTCTGATCCTTGGCCCTCCAAATACTGGAAACGTTCTGACTTGTCCCTTCAGTTGCATTTTTAAGGCTATAAAGAGCCCAATTCTGAGCTATGGAACAAGGAGAGAGAATTCAACTTTGAGAGCAAAGTTACTATGGAGGAATTATTTACTTCATATTGAGTTTTCATCCCTTTGTCCTTTAAGTCTGACCACAGTGTTCATCCCCCAAGCTCTTCCCTTATTGATGGAGAACCTCATTGTATCCTTTCTATGAGCTTTCCTTTGGTGGAGGATTGAAGTGGTGGAGGCCCAACTGGAAGGAACTTGGTTTCTCGGTTCCGAACCGTGCCAACACGGAAGTCTGTAAAATTTTCACTTATGTTGATAATTTATTAATAGAAATACTCCTTTCCCGTCCAATTAATATCTTGCAAATATATATGTTATTATCCATGGGCATGTTTGTTATGTATATTGATGGATCATGATATCTAATGTGCTAACCTTTTATATCACCACCATATGCTTGTTTTGCTTGTTTGTTGAGAACTTGCTACAGGTATATAGTTTTGGGTTGAAGTGCTCAACGGTGGACTTCATCGAACATCTGGATGAGGTAGGCCTCTTCCTTATCTTGCTTGCATGTTGTTTTATATAGCATATGTTTTGAATGGAGTTGATTTCTGTAGTCATTTCCATCTATTGTGGTTCACCCTAGCCATAGAGAGATTTTCCTTGTAACAAAATTGGCGACCATACTGGGGATTGAATCTTCTTTCTTAGGGTTTGAAGTACTTTTCTCCTTATATTGTTCTCGTTTCTATTGTGGTTCTTGTCGTATCATTGCTTGACAGTTCCTGTTCACTCCATGTCTGAGTTTTCATCCTTCCTCCCTTGCATGGCCTTGTTTCAAAGAATATATGTGCCTTTTTGCCTGACAGTCGCGTACACACGCGTGTTGTCTCACTGCAAGTTGTGTATATACACTCTGTTTTCCTGAACAGTCGCGTACACCTTGTTTCCTTGCATTTTTGCTTGGTCTAGTGATTGCTGGGTGGGATTTAATGTTGGCTGAACCTTCTTAGGTCTCTGTAGTGCTTGTTGAGTGTTTGTGGGATGTTAGGAAACCCTATTTTCGGTTAATTTTTGGGAGAAATATTTCTCTTCATTTTTTTCATTTTTGTTGTCCTTGTACATTGGGTTGGGTGCTTTGTTGCTTGGTATCCTGCTTGAGTTATCTCTTTTTTATACACAGTAGGACTATATATCAAGTTACTTTCCAGTCCATGCATTTTCAGTTTTGATATATTGAAAATACAAAAAAAAAATAGGCATTTTGCATTGCTTGGCTTTTTTTTCCTTTGAGTCATTATTATTAGCTTAGTGCATATAAGGAAAGATTGCATTTTTACTTCAGAATCGTAGAGTTGAATTTGAAAATTGCATTGTTTTTAGGAGCATATCATTCATTGAAAGTTAAAGTTAGGACTTTGCATTATTTTCATATTTACTTTTCTTGCAGAGTCATAAAACCATGAGTTTCATTACCATACATTTTTGAGTAATCATGGCCATAAAATCAACGCTATAATTTAAAATTTATTAGTAACGATTTTACTTTTCTAGGGTGCACAAACTAGCCTAGGATTTAGTGCCTTGGAATAGGATTTTGTGAGTAAACTTCTCCAAGGCAATTGAATCAACATATGTGTCTGAGTCAGGGAGTGGAGAAATCCATTGTATAATTGGTAAGATCAGGAGGCTCCACTCACACCAGAGTTAATCACAAGTTCACACAAAGTTGTTTGAAGGGATATCCCCCCGAAACCTTCCTAGCGTCAGAGATATTTTTGGGGATCTATTCATATCTGGGGATCTTGTTAGTGCCTTTACCTCCGTGAGAGGAAATGCTTTCAAGGTTTCAGGCTTTGCTACCCTGCCCATGAGGTGGACATGACTTACGATTGCTTGCCTGTGCATCGATTATGTAGTGGTTGATTAGTTGCTTGACTTAGGTGTCTCATAGGTTACTTGCAGGGCTTATTCTGCAGGCACCCTGGGTCAGAAAAGGGTCGGGCAACACACATCCTTTATGGAGGATTACCTCTCCAGGGGGATCTGACCAACTAGTTGTTAAGCCTACGAGGGCCCTTATAACTGATTCTGTTACCTCCGATATTTAACAGGGAGTCTCAGGCCCCTCTTGGGAAACACATACCTTATTTAGGGAGGGAGGCCACTCAACCACTTTACCCGTTTGTATGCTATTGGCCGTTTGACTTTTGGTGTTCTCTTTGATTACTAGTCGGCCTTAGGAGTATATATTGAGTTTTATTATCATGGATAGTTGAGTCTCTTTTTCTCCCTCTTTTACTGCTACCCACCCCATGATGCCTACTCATTTCATGGGGATGGATCCTTCTGCGTTTCACAATGGTATGAAAAACTATAACACTCAGTCCACACCTTGGGTCTCTAGTCATTTTTATGTTGATATGCCTTCAACCATGCAATCCTCTCCCTGGTCAACTTATATGAGTCCTAGCATTAAATCTGGGGGCACCATGGCTCCGATGCCTACTTCTTTCGATATGAGTCATATCCCTCAACCAGCTCTCCCTGTGGGAAGTTGGAACCTTCCTTCTTAAAGATCCAATCCTAGCTATGCTTTTTCAGGAGTCAGTACTCAGATGGGTGGTTATCCCACTTAATACACCCCATCCATGTATCCTCTGTCTACCATGCAATTTCCTTCGAATACTTTTCTGATGACTAGTCCTTATGTATCCTCGGGTATTTCATACAAGGAGAACCAGTTCTACGGTTCAACCTTTTCTCTTTATGGAACCCCCTCACAAGGGGGCAACATATATCCTCTCTCGAGTAGTCCTTATCATACCTCCATCTCTTCGCAGACTTTAGTTATGATGCCCATACACACCTCTTGGAATCACTTAGGCGGAGGGTCCTATCTTCCTGGACATGGATAGGGGGTAAACCAAGATCCTTCCTGGCCTGCGAATTTCCAAAGTCAATCTTTCCCTGGACCTTGGTATCAAATGCCACAAACTACTGCTAGCCCAATCACTCTCAGTCATACTTGAGCTCCATCACCAACCTCTTCCAGTCATGTTGGAGATGGGTCAACAACTCCTGTTATTCATGTTGACGACCCACACTCGGCCTTCGCCAGTCATGTTGGGGGCACCATTCATAGCAATGTCACATCTCTGACCCCTGTACATCATGTAGGTGATGACTCTCTCACACCTGCTAGTCATGACAAGAGTATGTCTCCAGCCATTGTGAATGACACTAGGGGCATTGAAAAGCCTCGACGCCTCAGACGTAAGCCTAAATTCCTTTGCAGGGCTTGTGAAGGAAATCATCTTACTCATCTGTGTCCAACTACGCCTGCGATACTAGAAGCTTGGGGCTCACCCAAGGGCCCTTCAGATTCTGAAGCGTCTATAGTTTCCCTGCATCTTGTTCCTCCCTTGATTGACACGATGGTAACGCTGCTGCAATCCTCTCTTGACCTCACCCCCATTGTTGAGGGTGATGTGTCCCCTAGCCCTGTTGACGTGCATTCTCTTCAACATAGAATTGAAGAAGTGGTCGTACCCATGCAATCTCTGGTCAATCCTACTCTCCTTGCAGAGGGTGATGCATATGTCAATCACATCATCCACATTCTTGAGCCTTCACTTTCTAAATGAGAGAGATTTATCCTCTCCCTGAGTGCTTTCCCTCCAAGTCCCGAGGAAGTTCCCTTTGACTGGGATGGCCTTGTGGGGTATCCAACACCCCCACCTATGTCTTTTCCTGTAAGAGACATTATTTGGACCATCACGGAGACTATGTACTATGTTAGTGCTTTATCCTCTTCAACTTGGAGAGCTTTGGGTTTTCCCAAGCTTTTGTTAGCTATTCGTAAGATACTGACATTCCATAGAAGGCCTGGATGGGATCCTTGGCCTCCCCCATTACACGATGATTAGAACAACGCCCACAATTCTAAGTTAAGCTCTTTTCTGACTCGTTCAAAAAAGAGAAAAGATTGCCGAGTGATTTGTTCCTTTCACACTTGTTAAATTGGATTTGAAAGGTCATGAGTCTTAGTTAAGCTCTTTTCTAACTCGTTACCAAAAATATAAAAGATCACCGAGTGCACTTGTCTTTTTCACACTCGTAAATTGGATTTGAAAAGACGTCTATTTGGTACAAGTTTATCCCTTTTTCACACCAAGTAGACTAAAAGACATGAAAAAGGACATTTTTTGGCATTAAGTTGTGATTGCATCTCATGCCCTTGCTTGCAGTATTGAGCCTATAGCCGATTCTTGCTTTGCATTATAAACCATTTGCCTCAACAGTTTTGCATCCTCAATCAAGCAGAGCCTTGTTTATATCCTTCACAATTTGACACCCTTTACCTAGGAGGGAACATCCCATGAGTGTCCATCTCCCGCATGCAATTCCCTACATTGAGCATATGTATGTCCCACTGTTGGAACTAGTTTTGCTTACTTGCGACACTCATTTCCTCCTCTGTATCATAGCATTTATTTGTCTATGAAAAAATTAAAAAAAAGACGGGTGGGAATGGAGTATTATCTTATGTTGGCAGCAATTGTGTCGAATTTGAAAAGAGCACAAAGTTATTGAGTCCATTCATCATAATTTTGGGATTAGCATGGCCTTAGGAAGATGAGCTCGTTACAGAGTCTTCTCTACTGACTGGTTACTCTTCTAGTCCCTATAGAGAACTTTTATTGATGCCTCTTGCATCTCATAGTTTCAACATTGGGTCTATGTCGTCAGAGTCCTCCGTATGTCTCATGCTCTTGTTCAAAGGAAGTCTATGAACCTGTGTCGGCCACTCCTCAGAACTCTTGACTTTGCATGTTGGCCATACCCTTAGTTTGTCTCAAAATCACATGATACTGTAGTCCTATCGTGCAC
Source organism: Picea engelmannii (assembly GCA_009831015.1). NCBI lineage: Eukaryota > Viridiplantae > Streptophyta > Pinopsida > Pinales > Pinaceae > Picea > Picea engelmannii. The sequence goes on along the minus strand of ML793868.1, from coordinate 66,637 downwards.
CCTAGCCCTACTTTCATCATTGGTAGGTCACCTTGAACCCAACAACCAACATTTCATCATTGGTCGTTGACTGGGTGGTTTCCCTTGTGTTCGATGACAAGACATATATTCACACATTGGGATTCATGCATTATCTTGGAAGCCATTAGCCTTATTGGTGGTTTCCTCGCCTTTGTCAGCAATTTTCATCATTGGATGCTATTCAGAGGGTCTTTTTCATGTACCGCTTGCACTTGGCACACACGAAAGATGCATCGGGTCGTTGGTTTGTGAAACTTGTTCTTCGTCCAATTTCCACCAAATTATGAAGCTCCTGCTTTACTCCTCATGCTGATTGATGAGAGATGCCTTAATTCTCTCCTTTCAGTGGGTCTCCTTCCATCAACATCAACCCATTTATTCTGGAAATGAGACCTAGAGTATTATGAGTACCTTGAGGCTTGCAGTCATTAGTGGCAGGCTCTCTCACCATAGATAGTTGGGAATACATCAATGTCTCATGATAGATGGATTCTTCAGGTGTTCGACATCGGCTCCTCTATTCACACTTGGAAGAATGTACTCGGTGCCTTGATACCTACTTTCATTATCGGTAGGTTGTCTCGCATTTGTTAACGGTATACATCAATGACCAGTGATCAAATTATGTCTCATTGTGTTCGACCTCAACTCCTTTATTCACATGATGTAGACTTGCACCTTTGGCGGATTGTGTAGAAGACTTGAAGACATCACTATGTGGCCGCATCTTTCCTGAGTTGTTGCTTCCTTTTCATTGGAACAATACCTATACGACTTCAATGATCATGGGAGATCAAATTGTACTCCATGGTATACAGATATATTCAGATTGGTTTTGAGATTGGTTCTACTGGGCCTTGTTCGTGACTATGACAGCTATTGGCATGTAACCACTTTTCTATCTGCCTATTTCATGGCCATAGACACTTGTTTGGTATATTTTCACATGGATCTGCAGTGTAATTTTTGGTAGCAATGTATGCAAAGTCAGTGCAGAATGTAATGAGAAACCGATTTCATCAAGTTGGTCCCTTACCACTCCACTTTTGGGTTATTTATAATGTATTTCGGCCATCACAGATACTCCTCTGACCTCACACATTAGGGGGCATCTGTTAGAGAAATATTTGCATCACCCTATGTAATCTTGCAGAGAGGGCCTTATTCCATTCCCCCATGTAGACTTACTTTCCATGATGACAAAATACATAGACAAAAATATAAAGTTTTCCACTTGTACGCATCTTGCACCTTATACAACATGTGTATATGTTGGTTTCTCCACTACAACCCACATACATTGGGATTTGTGCCAGAAAATAAAAAAATAAATGTCGGGTTTCCATGTCACGACATGAGATGTCTGATCCTTGGCCTTCCACATATTGGAAATGTTCTGACTCATCCCTTCAGTTGCATTTTGAAGGCTATAAAGAGCCCAATTCCGAGCTATGGAAAAAGGAGAGAGAATTCAACTTTGAGAGAAAAGTTGCTCTAGAGGAATTATTTACTTCATATCGAGTCTGCATCCCTTTGTCCTTTAAGTTTTAAGATAGTGTTCAACCCCCAAGATCTTCCCTTATTGATGGAGAACCTCATTCTTTCCTTTCTATGAGCTTGCCTTTGGTGGAGGATTGAAGTGGTGGAGGCCCAACTGGAAGGAACTTGGTTTCTCGGTTCTGAACCGTGCTGACACAGAAGTCTGTAATATTTTCACTTGTGCTGATCATTTATTAATAGAAATACTCCTTTCCCGTCCAATTAATATCTTGCAAATATATATGTTATTATCCATGGGCATGCTTGTTATGTATATTGATGGATTATGCTATCTAATGTGCTAACCTTTTATATCACCACCATATGCTTGTTTTGCTTGTTTGTTGAGAACTTGTTGTAGGTATATAGTTTTGAGTCGAAGTGCTTAACGATGGACTTCATCGAACATCTGGAAGGGGTAGGCCTCTTCCTTATCTTTCTTTCATATTGGTTTATATAGCATATGTTTGGAATGGAGTTGATTTTTGCAGTCATTTCCGTCTTTTGTGGTTCACCCTATCCATAGAGAGATTTTCCTCATAACAGAATTGACGACCATACTAGGGATTGAATCTTCTTTCTTAGGGTTTGAAGTACTTTTCTCCTTAGATTAATCTCATTTCTATTGTGGTTCTTGTCGTATCATTGCTTGACAGTTCTTATTCACTCTGGGTCTGAGTTTTCAGCCTTCCTACCTTGCCTAGCCTTGTTTCAAAGCATATACATGCCTTTTTTCCTGACAGTCGCGTGCACACGTGTGTTGTCTCATTGCAAGTTGCGTATATACGCTCTGTTTGCCTGAACAAACACGTACACCTTATTTCCTTGCCTTTTTGCTTGGTTTGGTGCTTGCTGGGTGGGATTTGATGTTGGATGAGCCTTCTTAGGTCTCTGTAGTGCTTGTTGAGTGTTTGTGGGATGACAGGAAACCCTATTTTCATTTAATTTTTGGGAGAAATATTTCTCTTCATTTTTTTCATTTTTGTTGTCCTTGTACATTGGGTTGGGTGCTTTGTTGCTTGGTATCCTTCTTGCGTTATCTCTTTTTATACACAGTGGGACTATATATCAAGTTAATTTCCAGTCCATGCATTTTCAGTTTTGATATATTGAAAATACAAAAAACAAATAGGCATTTTGCATTGCTTGGCATTTTTTCCCTTTGTGTCATTATCATTAGCTTAGTGCATATAAGGAAAGATTGCATTTTTACTTCAAAATCGCGGAGTTGAATTTGAAAATTGAATTTTTTTTAGGAGCATATCATTCATTGAAAGTTAAAGTTAGGACTTTGCATTATTTTCATATTTACTTTTCTTGCAGAGTAATAGCACCATGATTTTCATTACCATACCTTTTTGAGTAATCACGACCATAAAATCAACGCTATAATTTAAAATTTATTAGTAACGATTTTATTTTTCTAAAGTACACAAACTAGCCTAGGATTTAGTGCCTTGGAATAGGATTTTGTGAGTAAACTTCTCCAAGGCAATTGAATCAACATATGTGTCTGAGATAGGGAGTGGAGAAATCCATTGTATAATTGGTAAGATCAGGAGGCTCCGCTCACACTGGAGTTAATCACGAGGTCGTGAGAAGTTGGTTGAAGGGATATCCCCCCGATACCTTCCTAGAATCAGAGATATTGTGGGGGATCTATTCATATCTAGGGATCTTGTTAGTGCCTTTACCTTCGTGAGAGGCGATGATTTCAAGGTTTTGGGATTTTCTACCCTGCCTATACGGTGGACCTGACTTACGACTGCTCACCTGTGCATCGATTATACAGTGGTTGATGAATTTCTTGACTTAGGTGTCTCATAGGTTACTTGTAGGGGTTATTTTGCAGGCACCCTGGGTCAGATAAGGGTTGGACAACACACAACCTTTATGGAGGATTACCTCTCTGGGGGGGATCTAACCGTCTGGTTGTTAAGCCCACGAGGGCACTTATAACTGATTCTGTTACCTCTAATCTTTAGCAGGGAGTCTTAGGCCCATCTTGGGTGAGACATACCTTCTTTAGGGAGGGAGGCCACTCAACCACTTTACCCATTTGTATGTTATTGGTTGTTTGAATTTTGGTGTGCTCTTTGATTACTAATTGGCCTTAGGAGTATATATTGAGTTTTATTATCATGGATAGTGGAGTCTCTTTTTCTCCCTCGTTTACTTCTACCCACCCCATGATGCCTACTCATTTAATGGGGATGAATCCTTCCGCATTTCACAATGGTATGCAAAAATATAACACTCAGTCCGTGCCTTGGGTCTCTAGTCATTTTTCTGTTGATATGTCTTCACCCATGCAATCCTCTCCCTGGTCCACTTATATGAGTCCTAGCATTGGATATGGGGGAACCATGGCTCTGATGCCTACTTCTTTTGATATGAGTCATATCCCTCAAGTAGCTCTCCCTATGGGAAGTTGGAACCTTCCTACTTATGGATCCAATCCTAGATATTCTTTTTCAGTAGCCAGTGCTCAGATGGGTGATTATCCCACTTATTACACCCCATCCATGTATCCTCCATCTACCATGATATTTCCTTCGAATACTTTTCCGATGACTAGTTCTCATGTATCCCCGGGTATTTTATATGGGGAGAACCAGTTTTATGGTTCATGCTTTCCTCTTTATGGAACCCCCTCACAAGGGGGCAACATATATCCTCACTCGAGTAGTCCTTATCATACTTCCATATCTTCGCAAACTTTAGTGATGATGCCCATACACACCTCTTCAAATCACTTAGGCGGAGGGTACTATCTTCTTGGATAGGGACAGGGGGTAAACCATGATCCTTCATGGCCTACGAATTTCCAAAGTCAATCTTTCCCTGGACCTTTGTATCAAATGCCACAAACTACTACTAGCCTAGTCACTGTCAGTCATACTAGAGCTCCATAACCAACCTCTACCAGTCATGTTGGAGATGGGTCAACAACTCCTGTTAGTCATGTGGACGACCTGCACCCGTCCTCTGCCAATCATGTTGAGGGCACCATTCATAGCAATGTCACATCTTCGACCCCTGTACATCATGTAGGAGATGACTATCTCACCCCTACTAGTCATGACGAGAGTATGTCTCCAGCCATTGTGAATGACCCTGGGGGCATTGAAAAGCCTGGACGCCTTAGATGTAAGCTTAAATTCCTTTGCAGGTCTTGTGAAGGAAATCATCTTACTCGTCTGTGTCCAACTACAGCTGCGATACCAGAAGCTTGGGGCTCGCCCAAGGGCCCTTCAAATTCTGAAGCGTATGTAGTTTCCCTACATATTTTTCCTCCCTTGATTGACACGGTGGTAATGCCACGAAAATCCTCTCCTAACCTCACCCCCATTGTCGAGGGTGATGTGTCCCCTAGCCCTGTTGACGTGCATCCTCTTCAACCTAGAATTGAATAAGTGGTCGTACCAGTGCAATCTCTGGTAAATCCTACTCTCCTTCCAGAGGGTGATGCATATGTCAATCACATCCTCCACATTCCTGAGCCTGTACTTTCTGAACGAGAGAGATTTATTCTCTCCCTGAGTGATTTCCCTCCAAGTCCTGAGGAAGTTCCCTTTGACTGGGACAACCTTGTGGGGTATCCAACACCCCTATCTTTGTCTTTTCCTATAAGAGACATTATTCGGACCATCACAGAGACTATGTACTCTGTTAGTGCTTTATCCTCTTGAACTTGGAGAGCTTTGGGTTTTCCCAAGATTTTGTTAGCTATTTGTAAGATACTGACATTCCACAGAAGGCCTAGATGGGAGCCTTGGCCTCCCCCATTACATGATGATTAGAAAAATGCCCACGAGTTCGAGTTAAGCTCTTTTCCGACTCGTTCAAAAAAGAGAAAATATTGTCGAGTGATTTGTCCCTTTCACACTCGTTAAATTGGATTTGAAAGGTCATGAGTCTTAGTTAAGATCTTTTCCGACTCATTACCAAAAATAAAAAATATCGCCAAGTGCACTTGTCTTTTTCACACTTGTAAATTGGATTTGAAAAGATGTCTATTTGGCACAAGTTTATCCATTTTTCACACCAAGTAGAATAAAAGAAATAAAAAAGGACATTTTTTTGTGTTAAGTTGTGATTGCATCTCATGCCCTTGCTTGTAGTATTGAGCCTATAGTCGGTTCTCGCTTTGCATTATAAACCATTTGCCTCATCATTTTTGCATCCTCAACCAAGCAGAGCCTTGTTTATATCCTTCGTAATTTGACACCCTTTACCTAGGAGGGAACATCCCCCAAGTGTCCTTCTCCCACATGCATTTCTCTGCATTGAGCATAGGTATGTTCCACTGCTGGAACTAGTTTTGCTTACTTGTGACACTCGTTTCCTCCTCTGTATCATAACATTTATTTGTCTATGAAAAAAATAAAATAAAGACAGGTGGGAAGGGACTATTATCTTATGTTGGTAGCAGTTGTGTTGCCTTTGAACAAAGCACAAAGTTATTGAATCCATTCATCATAATTTTGGGATTACCATGGCCTTAGGAAGTTGAGCTCGTTACAGAGTCTTCTCTACCAACTGGTTACTCTTCTAGTCCCTATAGAGAATTTTATTGATGCCTCCTGCATCTCATAGTTTCATCATTGGTTCTATGCTGCCAGAGTCCTTATGCTCTTGTTCAAAGGAAGTTTATTAACTTGTGTCGGCCACTCCTCAGAACTCTTGACTTTCCATGTCAACCATAGCCTTAGTTTGTCTTAGAATCACATGATATTGTAGTCCTATCATGCACCCTAGCCCTACTTTCATCATTCGTAGGTCACCTTGAACCTAGCAGTCGACATTTCATCATTGGTCGTTGACTTGGTGGTTTCCCTTGTGTTCGACAACAAGACATCTATTCACACATTAGGATTCGTGTAGTGTCTTGGGTGCCATTAGCCTTATTGGTGGTTTCCGTGCCTTTGTCAACAATTTTCATCATTGGCTGCTATTCAGAGGGTCTTTTTCGTGTACCGCTTGCACTTGGCACACACAAAAGATGCACCGGGTCATTGGTTCATGAAACTTGTTCTTCGTCCGATTTCCACCAAATCATGAAGCTCCTACTTTACTCCTTGTGCTAACTGATGAGAGATGCCTTAATGCTCTCCTTTTAGCGGGTCTCCTTCCATCGACATCAACCCATTTATTCTTGAAGCGGGACCTAGAGTCTTATGAGTACCTTGAGGCTTGCAGTCATTAGTGGCAGGATCTCTCACCATCGACAGTTGGGAATACATCAATGTCTCATGATCGATGGATTATTTAGGTGTTCAACATTGGATCCTCTATTCACATTTGTAAGAATGTACTATGTGCCTTGATACCTACTTTCATTATCAGTAGGTTGTCTCACGTTTTTTAACGGTATACATCAATGACCGATAATCAAATGACGTCTCATTGTGTTCGACCTCAACTTCTTTATTCAAATGTTGTAGAATTGCACATTTGTCGGATTGTGTAGAAGGCTTGAAGACATCACTATGTGGCCGAAACTTTCCTAATTTGTTGCTTCCTTTTCATTGGACTAGTACCTATATGACTTCAGTGATCATGGGAGATCAAATTGTACTCCATGGTATACATATATATTCAGATTGGTTTTGAGACTGGTTCTACTGGGCCTTGTTCGTGACTGTGACAACTATTGGCATGTAACCACATTTCTATCTACCTATTTCATGGCTAGGGACACTTTTTTGGTATATTTTCACATGGATCTGCAGTGTAATTTTTGGCAGCCATGTATGCAAAGTCAGTGAAAAACGTAATGAGCAACTGAGTTCATCCATTTGGTCCCTTACCACTCCACTTTTGGGTTATTTATAATGTATTTCGGCCATCATAGATACTCCTCTAACCTCACACATTAGGGGGCATCTGTTAGAGCAAGATTTGCCTCACCCTATGCAATCTTGCAGAGAGGGCCTTATTCCATTCCCCCATGTAGACTTACTTTCCCTGATGACAAAATCCAGATACAAAAATATAAAGTTTTCCACTTGTACGCATCTTGCACCTTATACAACATGCGTATACGTTGGCTTCTCCACTACAACCCACATAAATCAGGATTTGTGCCAAAAAATAAAAAATAAATGTCGGGTTTCCATGTCAAGACAAGAGATCTCTGATCCTTGGCCTTCCACATATTGGAAAAGTTCTGACTCGGCCCTTCAGTTTCATTTTGAAGGCTATAAAGAGCCCAATTCCAAGCTATGGAAAAAGCAGAGAGAATTCAACTTTGACAGAGAAGTTTCTCTGGAGGAATTATTTACTTCATATTGAGTCTGCATCCCTTTGTCATTTAAGTCTGAACACAGTGTTCAACCCCCAAGCTCTTCCCTTATGATGGAGAACCTCATTGTCTCCTTTCTATGATCTTTCCTTGGGTGGAGGATTGAAGTGGTGGAGGCCCAATTGGAAGGAACTTGGTTTCTCGGTTCCGAACCGTGTCGACATGGAAGTCTGTAATATTTTCACTTCTGCTGATAATTTATTAATAGAAATACTCCTTTCCCATCTAATTAATATCTTGCAAATATACATGTTATTATCCATGGGCATGTTTGTTATGTATATTGATGGATTATGCTATCTAATGTGCTAACCTTTTATATAACCACCATATGCTTTTTTTTCTTGTTTGTTGAGAACTTGTTGCAAGTATATAGTTTTGGGTTGAAGTGCTCAATGGTGGACTTCATTGAACATCTGGAGGAGGTAGGCCTCTTCCTTATCTTTCTTTCATATTGGTTTATATAGCATATGTTTGGAATGGAGTTGATTTCTGCAGTCATTTCCGTCTGTTGTGGTTCATCCTAGCCATAGAGAGATTTTCCTCGTAACACATTATAATATTTTCAAGTTTCTTTTATTTAAGCAAGTACAATATTGAATTCATTTCACTCGTTCTTCCAATATCTCCCAATGTATATTGAATTCATTTCACTCATTCTTCCAATATCTCCCAATATATGGATGTGTGCATATGTGCTAATTATGTGTTTTTTCAACTTGACACCCTCTTGTACATGTCAAGATAATAGTTTGTGATGGACTACACTTGAAGGTCCATTGGTGTGTGTGCATAGAAATTATTCACCCAACGAGACTTATTGATTCCTCATGTATAGGTCTTAAATGCTTCAAATCACTATTGGAATTACAAGAAGTTCATGTGATAAGTGTGGTGTAACTTAATATGTATGCACACTTGCAAATGGTCGTTGATAACAAGACTACTTTATCAAATAGAGAACAAAATAAAGAACTACTGAAACACTAAATGACGTTTTTGTCAATGAACCAATCTCAACCCAACTTCAATATGAAAAATCTCAAGACAATATCAAAATCTCTTCCACCCCTACACAATCATGTATTTATGGGTAACTTTAAGAAAATAACAATGGCGGGGAGAACCTATGAAATTCTAAAACCAAGTGGTTGGAATAATCATACATCAAATGGCCTTCATAGTGTATAATGTTAAAGAACTACAAATTTCTCCAAGACATCGTGCAATATAATTGCGAAGGATTCCATGACGGAGGATGGATCTAAGGATACATATGGCACTAATAAGTTTTGTATTGCTCATAATTCCCACTTGTATTGTGTTTTTTATTTTCACAAATTTGTCGATTGCATTATAGATTTCAAAGTGTTGTTGGGTTTTAAATTGTGTTTGTGGAGAATAGGGTGGCCATTCTCAAATAGGTTGAGGTTTAACTAGATTGTTATAGAAAATGACATAATGTCAAGATTGTTATAGAAATTGACATAAATGAATTTGTGATGACCTGGGAGCTCAAAGTGCTAGATTTTTGCATTGAACACTCAAAGCTCAAAGCTTCAAGGAACCCAACTTTTTCTTTATTAATCTCTACACCTATTAAACTTTTCAAATGGCATTTAGTCCTCTAAGATAATTCCATAAGCAAAGGATCATTTTAGAGAAGCCATATAAGAATCATTATTGCATATGATCAGAAAATGTAGATTTAAATTACTTGAAACTATCGGGAATTGCGAATTTCAATGGTGTGTTTGAGGCTTTCAACAAACGTATCCAACAACACAACGGGAAATTGAGAATTACAAAGGTGTGTTTGATGCCTCTCGCTTGATCGATTGTCCTCAACGCACTATGATGTTGTTTCCCTTTTCCCCTCTAATAGTTCTAGTGGATCCCAAGTATGGTTGGTATTGATGTTGCAAAGTTCAAGTGTCTCAAGCTCATTGAAATGCATGTTATCTTGTTTAGATGTTTGTTTATTTTATTTTCCTCATTTGCATCTATTGTTATTTCCTTTAGGGATACATGTGTATGGTCAACATGTCATGCTTTGTCCAAGATTGTCAACCTCATAAAATAATAATTCACCCAACATGGCAACCACTCTAGATATCCATTTCCTTCACGTCCCACTTGTATCACACACAAATCGTTAATCATGAGAGACCCCAAGTGCTACAAACAAAAAAACAACCATCAACAATAGAAAAACTTGTCCAACAAAGATTATTTCACTTTAACAAGATCAACTTTGTCATCAACCCATTGTGATATCATCAACTATCAAAGACTACATCCTAATAGAGTTGAGTTGTAGACAATGTTATGGTTTATTATTCTTCATCTTAAAATATACTGTATTGTATTGGGAGTGACTTAATAAGTACACAAATTCAACTTTTTTGGCTATCCTATTTTTTCCCAGTCATCTTGGTTTGATCATTTTTTAAATTCTATGGATCTACGTCGATTTAAAATGGACCAAGCCCCTTGAAAAATATTCCATAATCAAAGTTCCTATCAATCAATTGAAACTATGACTTATAGAAAAATTCCTATCAAATTTAAGGAAGAATTTCCAACCCAAAGGAGATGAATTTGTCCTCTTATTAAGTAATTAACTTACTCATATTGTATTGTGAACAAAACCTCTTTCCTACTATTGCACTCGCTTATCCTTATTTTAATAATAATGAACTCAAACCAAACCAATCTTCTCTTCAAGTGGACCTACACTTGCACATGATGTCATCTAATATTTGTAGAAATAATTACTTTTGTGAAACTTGTGAGCCTCAAATTCCATTTTTCATGACTTAAAGTTAAATCCACTTGTGCACTTGATATGGTAAACAACCTTGCTAGTGGTCGAGGAAAAGGATGCCCTAAATTTGTTATCTCTAATCAATATTTATCATTGTCGAAGCATTTAGTCGGCCAATTCTCATTTGATTATTGCCATGGTTGATAAATTAACACACCATCTAAATCAATGTTATTAACTCCAAAAATGTGAACAGGATCGGAACCAGAACCAAACAAAAAAAAATAGTGGACCAAAAAATACATAAAATAATAAAATATTCAAATTTTGAAAAAACACATATATATTTATGTGCATCCATATGAATCCAAACCATTTATACACAAATATGTAAAGTTACTCATTTACATGGAAATTAAGAGTGCATATAACCAAAATAGCGTTGAGTGCAATCCATCTCTAAACGAAAATACATGAACAAAAAGGCTCCAAATGGCCTCTAGAGACACAAAAAAAATCATATTACAGCAAATAACCACATATCATCAAAATCATTACCTATATTAGAATCCTCATCATTAGTGTCACCCTCTAAGCATTAAAATAAGATAGAAAAAGTTTAGCATGCCTAATAAGTGATTTTACTTGAGTGAAGGGTATATTTTTACTAGGGCCATGGCAAAAGAGTTCAACAATCAATGCCACCAACACCGAGGTAAATAGAGGGTTTGGTTCTCTTGATTAAATGCAAGTTCCATACCCTCATACATGATAAAATCCAATGGAAACTTTGCAATCCTACCAATCTTGAAATCGTGAAAACCGTTAAGCCTTATAAACTTTGAATGGGAGATAAAATTCTACTTTCTCCATATGAAGTCCAATGACATTGGAACCACTCTCAAACATCTTGAAACAAATTATGAAAATGAAAGATAAAGGAGAATGTCACTTTTACCATTAATTACTAGGTTTGAGTAGGTGTTCTTGTTAGGTAAAGCCCCCTTCTCTTAAATTATTATTATTATTTTAAATTTGAAAATCGGTTTGGCACGAGGTATGAAACAAATCGGTTTGGTGCCTAAAGGCCAATTTGATACATAACTAACCGGTTTAGTGCCTAAAGATTGGTTCAACACCGAACACAAGATGCATATGCAACAAAATTTTGGCACAAGACTAAAGCAACCCACCATCAATGATACTTATTTTGTAAGCAAGATGACTAGACACACAGAATGTGACACATTATCAACTTTGCAGGCAAGATGGCCTACAATTTGAAGCCCATTCACACTCGAGCCTCCCTAAGACGATCCCATTTCCTCAAACTATTTATGATTTCCTTATATGAGGAGTGGATCAGTTAGAACATATGTTGTTATATCTACATTTAAACAGTCGTGTTATTCAAGCAGGGAAATCAGTTTGGAAGCCTTATGTTTGTAGATCAGGTTCATAGAATGTGGACGTATTCATGGCGGTTGGGCCATGCTCAACACCCGGTGTATATTGTAAAGAGATTGGAAAGGTACGATCTGACTCTGTATAATTACGTAGTTTTTGAATCTCTCTTTTAAGTGTGGCCATCAACCATCTACTGCTAGGATTTTAGCCATGACTTGGTTTAGTTTATGTATGGTTCCAGTTGAATATGTGTTTCTTCTTTGAAAGTCACAAGTTCAAATCTAGAAAGATAAGATAATATGTACACCGCATACACTAAACAAGAGAGTCCCTTGTTCTAGATAAAGGGGGACCTCATACACTAAAAAAGAGAGTCTCTTGTCCCGGACAAAGGAGGAGGTCTCCTACATCAATTTGATGCTTTTCTTTAGTTAGGCACACACAAATGAGGTGGTCTCCTCCATCAATTTGATGTTTTAGTAGTGAGCTTAAAATTAGTATATTATTATTATTATTTTTTTTAGAATACAATACACATTATATTATTATTATTATTATTATGTGTGGCAGATCGCGTTCATCAAGACAACACTGCAATGGAACAAACAAACCATAAATACGTGTAAGGGAGATAAATCAGAGTGATCCATTCCTAGAAAAAACAATCTTCAAAAGGTCAAATTTCCCATGAGGCACTCTGAGGAATGAGATAAAACCTGGAAATAAGGAGAGAGTTGAGAGCAATGTGAATGTGGCTTGAAATAGTGACGTCCATAAAAGGACAACTTCAACCCTGCAAAAAATACGCTACATAGAAGTGTTGGATGTTGGTATATTCAAGGATACTGAGACGGGGTGAATCAGTTTAAGCAATTTAACACATTTTCTACTTATAATTGTATTCAAGATATTGTAGCATTCAAGATATCTTATATTGAAACAAACAATCACATATACACAGTGCACAAGAATTTTAAGTGGAAACCCAAATGCGAGAAAACCATGAAATGATTTTTAATATATTAGAATATTATATTCACTGGAAGCACCAACTTTCGAGATTATCCATCACCAACTGGAAGGCGGCATGTTGGCCCTTGACCAAGTTTTGAGGAACACTTGGTCATATTTGACCGTTTTGGGGACTTCGACAGCCAATCGAAGAAGGTGCGCAAGACGAAGCAAAGATCACGGGATCTCGGCCCATTTTGGGTCATTTTTTGGGTTTTTGGGATAATGTAATGGGAAAGGGATGTTGTCCAATCGGTTTACCCACGCTTAGGCCCACTTTTGTAATCTATAAATAGATATCTAGGAGATGTAAGTAAAGGGGAGAAAAAGGGGAGAAGATTAGCGAAAGGATTAGTGCTAGAATTGATCTATGTGATTAACTTGCAGAGTTAAGTGCAAGTGTTGTAAGTGCTTAGTGCACAGATTGTAGGAAGGCTCTGTGCTGGATCTACTCGAGGAAGGAGGATCTGGTGAGGTGCGCGCAGATCTCCCGTCCTATGCGGAGTAGGATTTTTATAGCTCTGTGCTGTAACCTGATTGACTGAAGCTAATAAAGAAGAAGAGTTGGAGGATGTAGCCCCAGGGTGGGGGTGAACCACATAAATCTGTGTGTTATGCTTTGTGCTTGACTGATGTGTTTATTCCTATTTTGCTAAGTGCTTGATAGATATATGTCCTTATGCTTTGTGCTTCTTATATGTGTGTATGTTATATCTGACATGTATGAAGATGCTTAGTGCTGATCTCCTGGATCTGATCTGTTTTATTGTTGCTAAGTGCTGAACTATCTTAGATCCAAGTGAATCTTGAGATGCTCTGTGCCATCTATGAAGTATAATAAGGGTTGAATATTGATGAATGATCTATGCTAAGTGCTTGTTAAGTGTTTTAATCACAGAGTTGTGTCCCAGCTAAGGTTGCAGGCACCTGAGTCTTGCAACCACCCCTACCTCTACCTCGGGTGAGACTTCATTTGCTTCACAGGTGTTGCCAAAAGGGCCAGTAGTTAGAGTTTTGTTGGTACAATGTTGTAGCGTTGAACCCTGGGTATTCCCCTGTGCCAACAAATGGTTCTGTTGTTGAGACCTGAAACTGTTATTGCTGGGATCTAAGGAAGAATAAGCTTTGTGAAAAGATTCATACTAAAACTGTGGAATCTTTGTGCATAGATTTGTGCCCTAGCACACAGTATTCTACTTGATCTGAAGAGCTCTGTGCTAAAAAGAGAAGGCCAGATCTGAAGAAAGGAAGCAAGATATGAACGCTTTGTGCTCCAGAGAAAGTAAAAGTTGAAGTTTCTGAAGAAAAGAGGTCAGATCTGCAGAAAAGAGGTAAGATATGTCAGCTCAGTGCTCCGATAAAGGTAAGAATAGTTAAAAGTTTTTAGATTTGAAAGCTTTGTGCCCTGTAGAAGTAAGATAAGTGGAATTTTTTGTTTCTAGAGCATGGATTTAGGTATGTTTGATAGACTCTGCCTAGATTGGAAATTAGGGCATTAATAGATGAAAAAAAGTTTGATATGAATAAATCTGATAGATATGTTATACATATGCATAGAAAGAATGTTTGGACTAACAAGTGGATGCAGGATCCTCGAAAGAATTTTTTGCAGGCTAGCTACCATGATCCTAGTGCACAGTACAAAAGAGGTTGGGGATCATTTAAAAGAAAGAGAGGATTAACCCTATATTACAGTTGTAGAAGACTGGGACATCTTGCTAAGGAATGCCCTGGCGGACGACCTAGTTGTCTCTGTTGCAAATCTTTGGACCATGAAGTGTTGGATTTCCCTTGAACGATTGTTAAGCTTGAAGGCATGAATCTAAATGAAGAAAACCCTAAGGTAGATCCAGAAATAGCAGAACCCCAAAGAGAATCAGAAAATATATTACTATAGATGAAAGACACCTTGATTGGCCACTGACATGTTAGATTATCAGAGGTCTTTAAGGAAAAAGACTGCATCGAGGTAAGAATAGGAGACTTCGACATTGACTATGTTCTGGATGAGGAAACACAGGTGAATGTTATGACAGAAAGAACTTGGGAAGCTATATGAAGGCCTGCTATGATCCCTTCACTAAGTGGAATAGGGTTATTCAGAGGGAAGATGGTAAACCTATGTGGAAGGCTCACTCAGATATCTATGAATGTCAATGGAACTTCGACAGAGGAAGATTTTGAGATTATCAAATTTATCGAGGACAACGCCCCGTTTACTATGTTACTTGGAAAACCTTGGATTGAAAGAGATCAAGCCAGGAAGAAGGAAGAAGAAAACGTTTTAGAACAACAGAGAAACGAGTTAAAATATTTCATGACCAGAAGGATTGCGCAGTTGATTGAAGAACAAGAGAACAAATCGAAGCCATTTGACACTAGAAGCCCAGATGTCAAAGCTGAAAAAGCATTAGGGGAATCACAAAAGATTGGAGTATCTGTATTAGATATAGACGAAGTAGTACCCCTGAGTCTTGGGAGATAACCTCAGCAGCGCGAAGTGACTATGCCCAAGGAAAATAAGAATCAGAACGGGAAAAGAACTACTGAGACGAAGCTCATGAGGAAGAAGGCTAGGAAGCTAAGTAAAAAGAGAGCTAAGATCGATACGCTACGGAAGGTTCTAGAAGAAACCTCTCAAAAAGAAAACTTGTAAAATTGGAGCTTCACCAGGATATCAGAACAACATGGGTCACTTTTCCATGGTGAAGAAATATAGTTGTTGGAGGCCGATATATCCATTCGACTGCTGCTCCGAATGGTTCGAAAAGCATTGATGGCTCAGCGTGACTTCAACCTGGGGGATCGTAAAGTTTATAGCATGATTTCCCTATACAAGTACCTAACCAAAACGAAGGGAAAGAACTCGAATATCGTCCATTAGCAGTGGACTATGGACCTCACGCAGTCCACTCTGTTGAATGTCATGAAGATCCTGCATTTCAGACGACACCAGGAAATCAATGCCTATGTCAAGCTACTCCTGACGAGATACCATGGAGGATACCTATGGTTGAACCACTGCATCACAGTTGATCCAGTGCTAATCAATCAGATCATAGGGATTATCATGTAGGGCCCTAATCCCCATGATTACTATCCTGGAAAGATAGTGGATCACGGTCTTGCTCAGAAGATCAAAGAATCTTATGGAGATGTTGAGAAAGGCACGCGAGGCTACAAGGTAGCTTCTATTGAAAGTGGCGCAGTGCGCCTTGCCTTTCAACTGATCGCAGGGAAATTGGTACGCAAGAATTGACCCACACAAGTATCCATATTTATAGTCGATCTTGTAGGGAAGTGCACAGAGGGACTACAGATGAACTAGGCGAAGTATCTGGTGAATCAACTAGAGATTGACTGAGGAAAAGCCCAGGATTAGGGGCATGAATTCCATTTTAGCTGGCTCTTGATACTTATAGCTTTCGTTGCATGGGAGCTATAGAAAGGTGCAACCTTCCCGGACATCGACTCTTTTGAGCCCTTGGCCGTGAAGTTCAAAACGTTATGGTATTCTAGTGACATGAACAAGCAGTGGCAGTAAAATTATGTCTTCCATACCTACTATAACCAGTTGAGCACGCCATCCAATGTGAGCCACGCATAACCCCGAATACCCTCCACGGGTTTAGACCTTTGATGAAGTTCAGCGCGAACCACCATTTGATATATATTACAGCACGCGCTGATGAGCACAAGGAACAACTTCAGTCTTATTATAAGTCGACAGAAGAAGACCTGGAGGAAATAACCAAGGAATGGTCGGCGGACCTCCTTGTTTCAGTAGACCCCGCATAAATGTCTAACATCGATAGCCCAGAAGCTGCACAGGATACACCTGGGCCTAGTAAGACAAAGAAAACAACGAAGACAAAGAAGGATGAGGAAATCCAGGATATAGACAACATATCTATAAGGACTGCATCCATTACACCACAACAAGGAGGTAATGTCGAAGACTTAGAAGAAGTCAAATAGAGGCCAGGAGACGAAGTAGAAATCATAAAGAAAATGAAGGGTTTGCCCCCGAAACCTTCCTCCTGGAAGAAATCGAAAGCACCCGTAACTAAGCTGCAGAACACGCTCACTCCATATGACTTCATTTTCCTCATCGCAACTATGATCAAAGCTATAGAAGAGATAACAGAAAAGCAGGAAGCTAAGAAAGAGACACTGTACAACATAATTGAGATCGAGCTCTAAGGAGTGCAGCAAGTACTTCGGTCTAGCCGCACAGTCTCCATTGCGCCCCTGCTAGAAGGAACAGTAGAAGAGGGAGATGAACCAGTTAAACTCCACAAGATTTTTGACACATTCGAAGTACGCCTTCGGAAAGCACAGGAAGAAATAGTGCAGGCCACCCAGGCCTTAAAACAAGCACAGGAGGAAATCATCAAGCAGTGTCGAGCTACGCCACAAGAGAAGGACGCTCTCCAAGCGAAATTTGAAGAAGATGGAGCGAAGATCCAAAAAGAGAAAGAGCAGTTTCTCTCGAAGAAGATCGAGATCGAAGAAGAAGTCAATAGAGCATTTCTCTCTATGACCAGCTTAGAGAAAAAGGCGGAAGAACCCATAGAATGTCAAGTGATGAAGCTTGCTGAAGTTATTCAACAACTTCAAGAAAGAGTCGTGGAATTAGAGCTTCAGACTATATCAAGTACTACGCAAGAAGAGAACGACCAGCGAGAAATGACTTCCCAGAGCACAGTAGAAAGGATTAAAGCACTCACTGAGGAATGAAAACAATTAAGTAGCAGGAGTGCGCATATTTATAAGAACCTAACCGAGAACCCAGAGTTGCATAAATTGGAGTCGCAACTCCAAGAGGCAAAGCAACATGCAGATACACTTCAGATGCAGATGAAGGCTCTATCGATTGTAGACAGAATGAAGAGGTTCCGCGAACAACATACCGCCCAACAACATATACATACAATTCAAAGCAAGGTTATGGAAGTCAACCAACGACTTCAACCTGTGCAGGATACATCATGTCATCTATTTACAGAGATTGAGAGCCAAGGAACAGATTTGGAGCAGGTCATGAATTCAACAGAACAATGCTTGGAAGGGTCAGTGAATAACACACTCATCCAAGAGTTCGCCGAATAAGAGGCCATAACAATGCAGCAGGTCGAAGCAACTCGAGCCAAGCTCGAGGCCTTTGAAGCAGAACTGATCAGACCTGAGTGACTCGGGACGAGTCACAGGTGAGTGTTGGGGGCCTGTTGGCCCTTGACCAAGTTTTGAGGAACACTTGGTCATATTTGACCATTTTTGGGACTTCGATAGCTAGTCGAAGAAGGTGCGCAATACGAAGCAGAGATCACGGGATCTCGGCCCATTTTGGGTCCTTTTTTGGGTTTTTGGGATAATGTAATGGGAAAGGGATGTCGACCCATGGGTTTACCCATGCTTAGGCCCACTTTTGTAATGTATAAATAGATATCTAGGTGATGTAAGTAAAGGGGAGAAGATTATCGAAAGGCTTAGTGCTAGAATTGATCTATGTGATTAACTTGTAGAGTTGAGTGCAAGTGTTGTAAGTGCTTAGTGCATAGATTGTAGGAAGTCTTTGTGCTGGATCTACTCGAGGAAGGAGGATCTGGCAAGGTGCACACATATCTCCTGTCCTATGTAGAGTAGGATTTTGATAGCTCTATGTTGTAACCTAATTGACTGAAGCTAATAAAGAAGAAGAATTGGTGAACGTAGCCCCAGGGTGGGGGTGAACCGAATAAATCTGTGTGTTATTCTTTGTACTTGACTGATGTGTTTATTCCTATTTTGCTAAGTGCTTGATAGATAGATCTCCTTATGCTTTGTTCTTCTTAAATGTGTGTATGTTAGATCTGACATGTATGAAGATGCTTAGTGATGATCTCCTGGATCTGATCTATTTTATCATTGCTAAGTGCTGAACTATCTTAGATCTAAGTGAATGTTGCGATGCTCTGTGTCATCTGTGAAGTATAATAAGGGTTGAATATTGATGAATGATCTATGCTAAGTTCTTTCTAAGTGTTGTAATCATAGATCTATGTCCCAGCTAAGGTTGTAGACACCTGAGTCTTGCAACCACCCCTGCCTTTACCTCGAGTGAGACTTCATCTACTTCATAGGTGTTGCCAAAAGGGTTGGTAGTTAGGGTTTTTTTGGTGCGTTGTTGTAGCGTTGAACCCTGGGTCTACCCCTGTGCCAACAAGGCACCAACTCCCTAAATTTTCTAGCACCAACTAGGAGGCACCAACCCCTTGTGAGCACCAACTCACATTTCTCAGGCACCAACTTGCAGACTGAAGACACCAATCTTCTCGTGCACCACCCAACCACCCTGATTTCAAAGATTGCAATTACAATAAAATATCTTCTACAAGTCTTACAAATTTTACCAGAGTACACCCTTAATCACACTTTGCAAGGAGAATCTCTTGCCTTGTTAGCTGCAAAAGGTAGACTATGTCACCCTTGATATGATACATTCATATGCTGCCTTCTTATGCCAAAACTTGTCCTTGACCTGATCAAAACACAAACATTGTACTATGCTTCCTTGCTGACTTAAATATTGTACCAAGATGGATCTGAAATCTTCACTTGAACTGCTCTAACAAATTTGAAACTTTCAATCTAAAAATTGTGTCAAATCAAGTCAGAACCCTTGCTTAGAAACCTCAAATAATTGCTTCATAAATAGTCATGAAACTTGCTTAGGATTCTCCAAAAACTCACAGAAAAACAAATCTTAATTCCTCTGAAATTAGCCTCAATATAAACTTCAATATTAGATCTAGAACTTTCCAAAAGGTTACTCATGTAGCAGGCCTAAAACTCAGCCAAAAGAACTCCTGTAACTCGAACTTGAAACAGGCTTTAAACTCAACCGAGGTCTACTCCAAAATTGTCCTTAAACTCACCTTGATTATGGTCTTAAACTTGCCTTAGAATAGGCCTTAGAACAGACTTTACATGCCTCAGAAAAATGCCTTAGATCTCATCTTGTATTTGCCTCAGAACAGGCCTCAACACAGATCTGGAACAAAATTCAAAAATAAAAGAAAAAATGATCATAAAATCACCTTTTACACATGAAATATGCCTCATATTTTCACTACCTTATATCTCTACTGCCTCAAGTATTTGTTGCCTCAGAAAACCTCAGTGTTGTGCCTCAGAATAGACTTCAATCTTGACCTTACTGCCTCAAGAATTCACTGCCTCAAATCTCTACTGCCTCAGATATTCGCTGCCTCATATCTCTACTGTTTACCTCAGATAAAAGTCACTTGAATTGATGTCTAAAATGAGCTCCTAGGCGCCTTATTTATACCAGATATGGCACCCTCCTTTTAGGGCTGACTTGACCCAAATAAAATTCAATTTGATTTTTATTTTTTAATGATTATTCCAAATGGGGTGGACTTTTTCTTTTCTATCTTAATAATATTTTTAATATTTATTCCATTGGGGCCAACTTTTGGGGACTTGCATTTGGGGATTTTTTACCATATCTTTAGGGCTTCTTGACCACACTTTGAGGGATTCTTTTCTTGAAGTTATAGGGGTCTATGGGTTTCTTCTAGGTGACTTTCAAGCATCTTCCTGTGAGGGCCATGATCAAAGCTACGCCATAAGGGGACCACTTTGGAGACTCCTTCAAATAAAATCATCACTTCTAGGGGGTTCTGGACTTGCTTAAGGGCTTCTTCTAGGGTTGACATTAATGACAACCAATTTTCCAACACTGGATTAACCTGGTAGTAGGGGCACATAAACTTAGCAATAACAAAGTAGGGGTTTGACAATGATGATAGGGCAAAATTTCAAAGTCAACAGACACGCCAAGGGGTATAGGTGGTTGGACAGTCTTCCAAACCGTGGCGTACAGAAAAACAAATTTTGATGACAATGCTTTATGGAGATGCCACACCCTTAAATAAAGGCATTTATAGTAAAAACAATGTATAATACGATGGCAAGATGATAACAAAAAGAACTACAAGTTTTGATGACAACAATTTATAGTAATTCCACACCCTTAAATAAATGCCTTGAACCTAAAACCAATGTGTAAGAAGATGACAAGACGCTGACAAAAAGAATCGTATGAATCAAGAACATTGTTTTCACTCTATAAGGAATACATCAATAAGGATACTCATGTGGCACATCAAATAAACTAGAATACCCCCAAAGAGGGGGAAAGGAAACGTCGAAGTGAATCAGATTGGTTATGTTGTTCAAATATTAGGGGTAAAATCATGAAGGTGGGTAACACTTTTGTGAGAATCGGGTCTCCAAAATTCCTAGAGACCTTTTTTCAGCCGAACTAATACTTTTTTCGGTCGAAACATGTTTCGACCGAACCTTTAGATGTCAAATCGAATGGTACCATGACGATGCCCTCAATTTTCGTGTACCATATTAGCCAAACGAGTTTTTTTCATCCGGTAACATCTTTTTGGCTGAAATATTCGTTCGACCGAAAAATTTCTAGCAAGACATATTTTTTCATTAGGTACAAACGTTTCGGTCGAAATATTGTTCAGCCGAAACATATTTTGGTTGAATTTGTTTTTCATCCAAAAACAACTTTCAGCCGAAAAAGGTTTTATATATTTCCCGCACATCGGTCAGTCCACCCTTTTATGAATTGTTGAGTGTCTGGTGCATTAGAGGTTGGTCGTTGTTGGTCATTGTTGGCCACAGTTGTTTTTGGTTGTTGGTGGTCACAGTCATTTAGAGTCTGGTGCAGAAGAGATTGGCGGTCGTTGAGAGTCTGGTGTAGGAGAGTCTTCCCAGAATTTCTGTACTTCAAGGTATTTTTTGCATACCACCTTTCGTATATACAGTCACCATAGTTAAAGCATCATACATAGCTTGATATGAGTAACAT
The DNA here is from genome assembly GCA_009831015.1 of Picea engelmannii. Lineage (NCBI taxonomy): Eukaryota > Viridiplantae > Streptophyta > Pinopsida > Pinales > Pinaceae > Picea > Picea engelmannii. Next base: position 44,689 of record ML793868.1, on the reverse strand, counting down.
AATGATCTCGTTAGATCATGGGTAACTGTTCAATATGACTACCATAGCATGTTATATATAGTGTATACATATGACTGATCTTACATTATGTTCTATCCCTTTCAGTGCCATTGGTTCATGTTAAGAAGATTATAGAATATAACTTAACAGGAACCAATGGTTTCTGTTAACCAATACTCATACTTAGTACAAGCTCGTGTCCATATAGATCATCTAAGGGATAAGTGAATCAAATCAATGGGATTCAAACCATTTCATCATCTTAGTAGAAATCAAACATGTACATAGAGCTTATATCAATAATTTATAGTATACCAATCTAATGCAGTATATGATGCTTTACCTAGTGCTTATAATGGTTTGTATTTATCTAATAACTGACAACATCATTTGATGAGAACATCATGCTAATAAGATTATACAAGTAAGCTTTATTCTCATATCAGTACTCAGTAACAACACATCATGGACTTAATCTTCTATAAATACCTTTGTAATCCCATTAGATCAATAATCACCTGTATTACACTTAGAATATCAACAACACGTTAGCTATTGGTATTACTTCTCCTTATTCATGTAACCATCATAGTAATCATTACTAATGAATCTGTAGTGTCAAACACTTACTAGTATAGTTGTGTTCTTTGATTAAGCTCTACCTTATTTCCATAATCTATGTACATGAGTTAGCTAAGTTGATCTTACTAGTACCAATAAAGAGCATAGGTAATGATACTTATTACTCATAGATAGTGTAATCATAGTAACCTAATATGGAAACTGTAACATAAGCATATAGAGTGGATTAGTACTAATATCTTGAACAAGCATGACCTTATATTGTTACATGATAGTAAGTAATCACGTATCTTTTCTTAAGTTGGTGTTATATGTAATACAATCCTATATGTTATGTATTATGTGTATTCAATGAAGCTTGTTATTACGAAAATCATACCCTTATTAGTATAATGGAAACAGTAGTAACCTAACTAATATGGTAAATACAACTACTTATCCTTGTTATCTATATAAGTATTCCAATAATTACGTATATGGAGTAATGAAACCACATCTGATCTACAAAGCACATTAAGATTACACTCATGACCTTTTTCTCATAAGGATATGGATAGTAATCACACCTTAATTAGGTGAAATACATAGGATAAGCTTAACCTATTTCATGAAAGCTGGAAACACTGACCTAACTAGTAATTATAAGGATTAGTTTAGGAAGCACGTATACATTATCTCTATATGTATATGTTCTCCATGTGTCTAGTTCATTCATATTGGTTGATCGAGTATAAGCTTCATTAGTTATACCTATTACTAACCTTTATTAAATCAGTCACTAAACAATGGTAATCAAAGAGAGCTTGATTGTATGACCCTTATTGAACATTATGCAATCGAATTGTACTAATCAATGAGCAAGAAGCACGTATAAGCTATTACTACTAATCAGGAGCTTGAATGAGTGCAATAGGTAAGGGTTAGAGTTATATTCTATACTAATAGTGGTGTTCATATTACTGATATCTACTAGTACAAATGGAGTATGTTTACCATTGTTATTCACTCTTATTGAAGATGGTACTGTATTGGTTACACTATCTTAGCTATGTAGAAGCTCATGATCTCTATAATATGGATAAATCTCTACTATGGATTTACTACTCTATTTCAATTAGGTTCAACTTGCTACTGGTGAAAGAGTGGTATTGTTACCTATGTTATGTATATGTTTGCTACAAAAAGGGTATCTTACTATCACTGGTCTGTTAAGCTCTGCCCCATGTGAAGCTCTAGTCCCATCGATTCCCTTTATTCCATAAGATTCCATCAGTGAATCTAAAACTTGAACTGGAACAATTTAGGCTAAGGGTATAACACCTTAATAGATTATGTAAATAATGTACATCAGATCCTGAGAAGTAACCATTACTCTTGTAACCTATAACTATGATAATTGAATATGGAACTACAATGTATAAGCTCACTAGTATTTATTATTTTACTAGTGTACCTTACCTAGTTAACTAAAATGAGCTAACTCCTTATAACAATAGGTTCGATACTAATGAAAGATGGAACCACTAGTCCATCATATTCAATCACTACTATAAGCTTAGCTTAATTGATTAGGCATGTTACGTACTCAAGAAAACACAAAGCTCTGAAACACATGCCTTGTACTAATCTAACCCTAGTAACACCATAACTAACCTTATAACTAATTATGAAGAAATTCGTAGTTGTCAAGTTACTGTACTACCTATCTTAGGCATATAAGGTAATGTATGAATATAAGTTGATAGGCTTAATCAAATAAATCTCCATAATGTAAGTTGTAATCAAACCTGTTCGAATAGGGTGAATATACTACCATATTGAATAGGTTAATTGTAATACTGTAAATACTCATATAACCTTATTATGCTTATACGATCAATAGACACTAGTATTAACACCACTGATAAGATAAGAGTGATACAAACCTGTGTTTATACCTGCATACTAACTCTAATTCTTAAGGTGCTTATCAACTTCTATGTGTATATTATGGAAACATAACAACATCATTGTGATTGATTCCACTGACTCAATACGTACAGTCAATGTAAGATCTTGGTTTGAGTATATCATTTCATTATATTATGTATGTACTGTCATATAGTGAAGCTAAGAGTAATTGTACAGTGTCATTGGTTCTTGTTAAGCAAATTACATAATATAAAAAGTCTAACTGAATATGAGATATAAGGGAATCTACTAGTAACTTGATAAGTTATGGATAAACATACAGGTCTATATTACGAGTAATGTAAATAAAATAGACTACATTGTTTCCCTAATAATGATTTGTTTTTTAAATAATAGGTAACCATTATACCATTATAGGTAACCATAATGATTCAATTGTGTTTACTCATAGTTAATCCCTTCTTCATAGTCTGATTATGAGATCAAACCCTGTGTTCAAAATATAAATTGGAAATCAAACAATGTGGTAATCCCAAAGAAAATGAAAGAGAATCCCAGGGTGGTGGGTGGGGTAGAGGATGTATCCATTCCAATGATTCCATGATGTTATGTGTTCCTTGATTGTTGACATATTATAATGAAAATTATCATTATAACCCAAAATTAGATAACAAAATAAGTATTGAAACGAGTGCTAAGTCAATTCAAGGTCTGACCATGCCCAAAGAAAAAGCTGACACTGATACCAATAAAGAAATTTTATGTTATTTTGCCTTGTTTCAATTTTATTAGATGAATTTATTAAAGTTCTTTAAGTAATTTGCAAGTTCATATATCCTATATCTCAATATTCTATAAGGTACTAGTTAAATTAGCTTTCCTTCATATTGCATCACCATCTAGGTTTAGAACCTTGGCTAAGAACCATAGGTTTAGGGTTTTGATGGTGGTGGAAAAAATTGTGCCCTAGGTGAGGGATAACGAGTACAAAACATATTAGTTTTTACTCATTATTTCCCTCCATCCATAGTCTCATACTATATTTTACTAATTATTCTTGAAGAGTGGGACACAAGCATTATACTATGCTTTGGTACACTAAGGATGAGTCTCCTTATCCAAGATATACCACAACAAGTTCACTTTGGTAGGAATCTTAAATAATTTAAATAACTCTTTAATAAACATTATAAAAAAAATTACCTTCTACATGTTACATGTATAGATTATCTTATAAATTACCTTCTACAATTTACACATAGGTATAGATTATCTTCTATATGTTACATTTTTTTTATATTTAAATATTTCCGTCTTCATAGCATCATAGAAAAAAAAATAGTTGTTAGTTTTTTTCAATATATGTCTTTGATGTTTTGAAGTTGTTATAAATGCTTAAATGCCTTCAAGTTGTTTTATAAATTATATTTCCATTTTATGTTTCTATAACTTATGAACTTTCATATTCATGTATTTTGAAAGGATATCTAGATCGACCCGAGATGTCGAGACAAGAGTCTCCAAAAATGCCTCGCAAACGCTCTAGACTATCCAATGAAGGAGTAATAGGAACCCCTTCTTTGAATAAGACTCCGAGGACGTCGGAGTCCCATATCTCAGCAAGGAATGAAAACTTGGGAGGGGCAACTAGTAGTGACCAAAGGAAATATAGTCAAAGGAGGAGATTATCAAATGAATCCGTGAATATATCATCCAAAGAATGTGCTCAAAATAGCGTTATGGATGCAACTTTCTTAGATAGGTTGCACATCAATACTCCAACACTGGAGAATGTAAGGAATACATCACAACAAGAAAATATGTTCGGTAAATTTTTTTTATTTTGTTTTTGTGTATTTATGTTTATGTTATATATATATATATATGTTTTTTTTTATTTTTTTTATGTTTTTTGTTTCTGTTAAATGTTGTAATTAGTTTCAAACGTGTATGTGTAGAGGATGATTTTATTGCAGGAGAAGATAATGAAAGAAAGAGTGTTTATCATGAAGATTCCAATGTTGGTGAAGAGGGTGAAGGTGGATTCAGGGGGCGTTATCAAGAAATAGAATATTACACGCCTACGTCCACCTATCCCTCGGATGTTGTGACAAGCTTCCTTGGGAAGGGTATAATGAAGCGATGACCCTCAAACGATGCTCAGGTGTTAAAAGTAGGCTGCAAAATTATTTGAGGTGCTTGGATCTCCCTCTAGAGAGTAAGAAAAGCTTGGAGATTTTTTTTCATTCATTGTAGAAATTTATGGATGCATATCAAAAGATGGGGCAAAAAAATGATAGTTTTATCGATTTGATGAGGAGACAAAAGTCGGAAGTGATGGGCCCCGATAAATGGGAAGTAGTAAAAAATAGAGTTTCAAAAGAAGATGCAATTTCTATGTTCAATTTCAAAGAGGGGCCAAAGCGAAAGATGTTGAAGGTGCAATATTTTAAGCACCCCAACATAGCAGGACACCTTTATAATAGATTTTTGGCAGCGTATGGGAAGTTTTTGTGGAATGATGAGGTTCCACATTACTTTGCTAGACTCTTTTATGCAGATTTTTTTATGGGCAAGCACCCTGATTATACCAGCCTATCGTCCAATTATTATGGGGCTGGTAAAGGACAAACATATGATCAAAAAGGGGCATACCGAAATGCAACATTGCAGAGGCCTCCACGACCTTTGGTATCTCATCCAACAATGGCATTTTCCTCGCATTCAGAGATGCGAGATACATCAGATGTTGGAAAGGAGGCCAGGAATGCAATCGGGGAAAATTTATAATCAATTTTTTATGGTGTTGATGTTAGTTTGAACCGTCAGAGAGTTGAAGCCAATTCTCGTGTCAATTTTGTTTACAAAACAGATGAGGAGATAGATTCCATGTCCATACAGGATATACAAGAGTATGCAAAATGTTGTCGTAATAGTTTGAAGGAGTTAATTCAAAATGATGAACCAAACACCGGATTGGTATGTGTTACAGTTAGTAATTTTTTCATGCATTTGAGGATAGTTTTCTTGTAGTTCTAGATACATATCATTGTATCTTTTAAAATAATTGGGTTGTTATCGTCATTCATTACAATTTGGTCATTTTTTAAATGAATCTCCAGTAAATAGGGGACTTGATTCATCAAGCTTAAATTTGGAAGGGTTGAATCGGGTATGTTCTTAAAAATATCCACTTTAGTTGTCCAAATTTCAGAACTTGTTGAATAATCAACATGCATGATTTTTATTTTTTTGTATTAATGTAAAAACATATTCGTATTCCGTCTCCCACTACTTGGGCAGGCTTGTCCCAATTCTCATTGGGAGATTTTGAAGAGGGTGGGAGTTTACAAGTATCATTGCATGTTGAAAACAAATTTAGTTATATATGAAAATTGCAATGTCATTTAAATTATTAGTTTAAAAGAAAAATGTCTTAAACAATATATAATTTATTGAATCTTAGGGTATGGTGGGTAAGACCATGATTGAGCCGACCGTGGGAATTCCATCATCTTCTATGGTTAATGATATTCAGGTTAGCACATCATAGGTATTACTTGTTTCAAAATTCAAAACTACAATTTAATGTGTTAAAATCATTTAAATTTAAGTTTCAAATGTACAAATTTGAAATGTGTTATAGGGCAATGTGGAGAAGAGAGTGTGGGAGATTGGGATTGAGGAGGATGCATCAATACCTAAGAAGGATGCATCTATTCAGGATGATACTTAATTAAGTGTATGTACATTGTACATTAACGATTTTTAGTTTTTTTTATGTTGGGTCATTTATATATAAGTGTTCAATCTTCTTCTTTTTTT
>ML793868.1:23352-38348 GCA_009831015.1 Picea engelmannii | reverse complement strand
GTCTGGCGGAATCAGCAACTAGTTGGGCACGTGCTCACGTTACACATGGCCGTGTTATCCAACTGCTACCACTATAACCTCCAGGTGTGCCCACGATGCCCCTTACACGACACACATTGTAAGTCGAGGGGAGTTGAACTCGAAACCTCATGGAACTTCATTTTCATGGCACTTGCCAATTGAGCTGCTCCCCCGGGAGCATATAAGTGTTCAATCTTATTTGTGTTGAATATGTGTATTTTTTTTTTTTACTTTTTTCAAATTTATGTTTGATCAACTTTTTAATTAATACTTTCCTATTCATAGAAGGGTTACTCAATTATTTTCTATATAACTTTTCAACGCTTCGATCAATCATTTTTAAATATATAGAACTCCTATATAAGCTTATCGTTGTCTAAAATGGTACATTCAATCTTATTTATGTTTAGATCATGATGCAAACCTAATTCTGAAATCTAGCATTTGATTATATGAGAACAAAATATAGATCTCCCACATCAAAAAGAGGGAAGATTCTAAATTCACTTGGATATTGATCTTATTTAAGATTGTATCATGATTCAACCCAAACTATTCTACATTTAAAAATATGATTACATGATCTTATTTATCCATGTTTAAACTTTATATCATGATGCAGGCAATTTTGAACTTGAGCATTTGATTATTTGAGAACAAACTCTATCCCACATTAGAAAAGGGGAAGATTCCAAATTTTCTTCGATTGCATTCCTTGCCTTCTTGTCCAAGAATGGTGTAATATGGAGATGTGTTTTTTGCATACAATGAAGTGAATTCAACTATTCCATCTATTCCACTGCAGAAGAAGAGATAAGTATTTTACTTGAAGAATGGATAAATATTTTCCTTGAAGAATGACTTAATATGGAGATTTGTGAACTTTCTACATGTACACAACATAATTTACAAGCATACAAATTTTCTCTTTAAAAATTTGCTAGATATGATCATACTTTGTTTAGATCATGTAGGCAATGTTGAAAAAACATTTGGTTATAAAAGAAAATTAAAGATTTATGCAAAGAATGACTTAATATGGAGAGTAACTATTTTGGAAGTGATGGTGGTTTTAAAAAAATTCTAAAAAGTATAATATTTAGAGAGAGCAATAATCTTAGATATGTGGAACTCTAGTTGGGTATGTTATTCTTGCTCACATGGTTATGTTAATATTGATGATTTGCTTGGGTATGTTATTCTTTCTCATTGTTATTTAATAAAGTTAAATATCTTTAAAATATTTGTTAATAAAGTATATGTTAGTATGTGTTATTGGTTTTTCTTTTGATTGTTACAGTGATGTTTAAATTATTGGTAGAAAATGAGCACATGGATTTTGGAAGATGAAACTGTTGAATCTTAGATCTGTGGAACTCCGGTTGGGTATGTTATTCTTGCTCACATGGTTATGTTAATCTTGACGATTTGCTTGGGTATGTTATTCTTTCTCATTGTTATTTAATAAAGTTAAATATCTTTAAAACATTTGCTAATAAAGTATATGCTAATATGTGTTATTGGTTTTTTTTTTTTATTGTTACAGATGTTTAAATTATTGGTAGAAAATGAGCACATGGATTTTGGAAGATGAAACTTCAATAGTTTTGGTATGTCAATTTTGATTTAATCACAATTTTTTTTATTTATCTAAAATGGTATGTGTACATTTTATTTGAAATTTGTAGATATATTTTATTTAAAAATTTTAAATATTAAATTTGAAAAATGTTTTTTTTTTTCCAGGTATGAAGAGATATATCTCAGTGATGGTTTAGAGTTGAAGTTTGGAGATAAATGTTAATTTATTCTTAGTTTTTATTAGTTTTTGTTAATTTTGAGACCAACACCACTTAATGGTGACATCATATTTAGATATTGACATGAAGATTGATCATACTTAGATTATATTATTACCTTATATAAGATGATGGGTATGTACATGCATGATGTTATGAAATTACATTAGTGTAATGTAATTTATATATGGAAAAAACTCATTACTAAGAATTGATTGGATTCATGTTATGCATAAGAGATCATGGGTTAGTAACTCCATATTGAACACAAAAGCTTACCTTATTTGATTCATTACTAGTATAGAGTATTCATTATGAATATCCAATTTCATTTGAGTTAACATGTCATATGTTTTTCCTTGGGGCTTCTATGCATGCCAAATTGGCATGCACATCAGCCATAGGGTTATTGTGCATGCCAATTTGGCATGCACAGAACTGTTGGGAAGTAGTGTAAAATGATTGGTAGTCATGGGACACTAATATCATATGAACTGATATAAACTAATAATAATAATATATATATACTTATATTATTACCCTATATAAGTTGATGGGTATGTACATGAATGATGTTATGATTAGACATTAGTGTAATGCAATTTATATATGGAAAACACTCATTACTATGCAGTGATTGGATTCATCTTATGCATAAGAGATCATGGGTTAGTAACTCCATATTGAACACAAAAGCTTACCTTATTTGATTCATTACTAGTATAGTGTATTCATTATGAATATCCAATGCCATTTGAGTTAACATGTCATATGTTTTTACTTGGGGCTTATGTTCATGCCAATTTGGCATGAACATAATCCCTATGGCTATTGTGCATGCCAATTTGGCATGCACAAAACTATTGGGAAGTGGTTTAAAAGGATTGGTAGTCATGGGATACTAATATCATATGAACTAATATGCACATAACTATTGGGAAGTGGTGTAAAAGGATTGATGTGGCATGAACATAATTGTTGGGAAGTGGTGTAAAAGGATTGGCATAGAACCGTGACATTTATATTCATGACAACCTGATACAAGACCAATTGAACATATGTTCTTTTAATGAAAGAGCTATATCCACTCAGAAATACTTTTCATACATAGAACTTTGAGCTGCTTTCTTCATCCAAACCTTATTTCTATAAAGAATTCCATTTTGGATTTTGTCCCAAATTGGGATGGTACTTCATTGACAGTTGTAAATTGTTTTAAGATATCATGTTAAATATGTTGTAATGTTATTCAATCTCTGCTTTTGGTGATGTATTTAGTGTCAGTAATATGGCATTTCTAGTGGTGATTATTATCAGTGGGGCATTTATGTATATCTAAAGAGTGTAATTAGAGTTGATGGGTCTATTTTGTGTTGCATTTTACTTAAAATAGGTAGCTGAAGGTTCATAGAGAGCTCTATGCTTGAGAAGTATTGGAGGTTTATTGTAACATGTTTAAAGATTAATGAAGTGGTTTATCTTTGACATTAAATTTTTTCGATAGATATAATAAGTGTTATACCACTATAAATCTTGGTGCTCTTCTTTCTTGTGTTTTCTTATATTTGTTTTCTTATTTTCACTTGCTTATGCTAAAAGCTAATGGTGAATGTTCATAGAAAATTAGATGAATATTGATAAATGATCGTTTCCCTTGTATTTTATTCTTATGATTTGATTATTTTAATGGTGCCTCTTCATAGAATACTAAATGAATATTGATAACTGTTTTTTTTCACTTAAAATAGACAGCTAAGTGGTTCTTCAATATAGGTGCCTAAGTTGTTTGGTAGGTGATATTTAATGTATTCCTCACCCATCGTGTGAAGTGGTTTTCTCACTATAGAGGTTCATAGAGATCTCTATGCTTGAGAAGTATTGGAGGTTTATTGTAACATGTTTAAATATTAATGAAGTGGTTCATATTTTACAATAAATGTTTTTCTTATGTATAGCAAGGGTTCTACCACTAAAAATCTCGGTGCTATTCTTTCTTGTGTTTTCTTCTTTTCATTTGTTTATGTTAATGGTGAATGTTCATAGAAAATTAGATGAATATTGATAAAATATTGTCCCTTGTATTTTCTTCCTATGATTTGTTTGTGGTTAATGGTGCATCTTAACTAGAGGATTATTAATAAGTGTTTTTTTTTCACTAGAGGATTATATTGTTTTTTTTCACTAGAATATTAATGAAGTGATGTAAAAGGATTGGTTGTCATGGGGGACTAGTATCATATGAACTGATATAAGCTAATATAATAATAATAATATACTTATATTATTACCCTATATAAGTTGATGGGTATGTATAGACATGATGTTATGGCTAGACATTAGTGTAATGTAATATATATGGAAATCACTCATTACTAAGCAGTGATTGGATTCATGTTATGCATAAGATATCATGGGTTAGTAACTCCATATTGAACACAAAAGATTACCTTATTTGATTCATTACTAGTATAGTGTATTCATTATAAGGAATTTGTATGATGTTTCAATTATATAGGGAATTACTAAAAATGCATATATTTCTTTTGATACATATATCATACATCAACATAGAATTTTTTTACATAATTGTACATATAAACAAAAAATAGATTAAATTCTAAAATATCAATGATTAATTCAAATAAAAAATAATGTTTGTGAGGGAAATTATCTAACCCATGGACATATGCATTGCACTGCAACCAAATCTCTTGTTCAAGTCGATGTGTTATCTTAGTGCACATAACTCTTTAGAAGGATATGTACTAAGATATTCCTCAACTTGAACATGCTCTAGGGCAAGGTGTTAGATTTTATTTTTCTACCATTTTGCAATATAGAGATTCAAGGCAAGAAATGCTCTTATTTGCATATTATATCAAGAATACATGGAGTAATTGATAAATCAATATATTGTTGCAACTTAGCATTGGTATAGATAATCACACATATGATGTTCAATTAGATAAAACAATATACTAAATAATTTAAAGTAAAAAGTAAAGTTTTTCACATAATCACTACACAAATAAAAGGATATGTACTAAGATATTCCTCAACTTGAACATGCTCGAGGGCAAGGTGTTAGATTTTATTTTTCTACCATTTTGCAGTATAGATATTCAAGGCAAGAAATGCTCTTATTTGCATATTATATCAAGAATACATGGAGTAATTGATAAATCAATATATTGTTGCAACTAAGTATTGGTATAGATAATCACACATATGATGTTCAATTAGATAAAACAATATACTAAATAATTTACCGTAAAAAGTAAATTTTTTCACATAATCACTACACAAATATAACAATTCTCCCTTGTGCATCTCCATTATTTCTCATACCAAGCATCTATGGTTTGCCTACTTTTTTCCATGGATTTTCTTATATTTTTCATTCAAGTTGAAATACAGATACATTTTTAAGATTCCTTAGAGAGATATTATGATTCTTAACATATCGTTTATACTAAAATTATCCCTAATTAATGGACTATCATATAATATATTCATACAAAATATTATCCTATATACTATATCTTATCAACTTAAAACAAATAAGTGTTTAGTGGAAACAAAATCAGAGCATATGACATAACACATATTGTATGCTCTCAATTTATACATGTATATCAATAAAAAATAGAACAATAATCTATTTTTTTATGCAAAATCGTGTTGTTATTTCTCTTGGTCAAGCCATAAGAATCATAGGTTTCAAAGATTCAAATATTTGTTTTACTAATTAAAATACTAGAATATACAATATGTCAATGCTTACCATGAGCATGTCAAGGAATGTGAAACTGATGTTCTTGATTATCGATATCGCATTAAATATTGGAATCAATAAAAAGATTGACATGCCTTATAACCCTCTAGTGTAATTGCTACAACCGTGAAACCTTTTAGGTTTAGAAAATAAAATAAAAACCAACACAAGAATAAGAAGAAACCCCACATATAATTGATATATCTATTAGCCTAAGCATTACAAAAATAGAGCTATATAGATTTGTCTACACTGTTACTCTAGCAAAATAGGAAAACATCAATACTATACTATAATGGCTACAACCTTAAACACTCTAGGTCTACAAATTGGTTCTACTAAAAAAAAAATGCCAATACTAAAATAACAAGAAAACCCATATGAAAATAATGGACTGTAATGGATACAACCTTAAACACACTAGGTATAAAAATTGGTTCTACTAAAAAAAAAATGCCAGTACTAAAATAACAAGAAAACCCATATGACAATAATGGATTGTTTTATTGAAGGATAACACTCAAAGAGAATCCAACCCTAGACCTAGAATTTCAGATCCAAAACTATAATATGAAATTGATTACCCTGGGATGAACCAGAATTTTAAATGACATGAAGTCACAATGGAAGGGAGAGGTGTTTAAGAGAGAGGTGTTTAAGAGAAAAATAGAATTGGAAATGTAAATAATAAATTTATCATTAAATTTAAAAATTGAGCTAGTACATAGATGATATGCTAGAACTAGGCATGATTGCTTCCAATTCTCCACGTGGGTAAGCTCCAATTTCAAACCATGCCAAATATTTTGAGAATTGATCCCACTAAGTTAGGTTTGGAGGTTTCCACTAAGTCAAGTTCACAAGTGAGTAAGCAGAATGACATGTTCAAAATTGAGTGAATGAGAAATTTTGAGTTGAGTTGTATGTCATCCTCACAGATCGTACAATAAGTGGGGTGGCATATTAACATAGTGTAAGTGGGTGGCATATTGACAAAGACGTGTTAAATATTTCTAACATGTTATATATATGAAAATATAAATGCAAGCATATATTGCGTGGATATTTGAATACACATTCTTGTAGAGCTTATGTACTTCTCAAGCTTCCACTGATTCATTTTGCATGTGTATGCATTTCATCAAACTTGTCGTAAATTTTAACCATTGTTCATTTCATTTCATTTTGTAAATTCTGGAATGTATACATCACTTGTTTAAATAAATCGTAATGGTATGCCATCTTCAATTATTCGTTCATGGTCAGCTTTGGACATTTTCCACTTTCTAACTTTTTTTTTTTTTTTCTTGATTGAACTTCTATTAACTTTATGCGTGTTGCTCATACCAAATGACTATATTGACAACTTATGACATCTGACTGATATTCTTGAAAGTGAACATGACTATCGGTTTGATGGGTTTCTTGAAAAAAATAGCCTTTCAATACGATGGATCATATTTCATATATAAAATTGTTATCATCAAAATATTCTAATAACCTCATCTTTTGTTTTGTGCATCGCATCAAATAATATTTCATGTTTCCAGTGTTGTCTACAGGTGCAACCACGACAAAGACATCTCTTGCAAATAATTTGATATGTTCCAACAAATAGTTTGTGTTAGATTAACACACATTCACATGCCATTAAACTCGTCTACTATATATATATATATATATATCCAACTTACAAGTACATCTACAAGTTGTTTAAATATTTAACAAATATATTTTCAAACAATTGTAACATAAAAATTACCTTCTCTAACAAGATCAAAAACTCTATTGCCATCAACTGACACTATAGTTTCATTTGATTCCATCTCCTCTAAGCTTGCAAGTGGCATTTTCCCTTTTATATTAAGTTCGGTATGTCTCCAAGATTTAAAATATTCCACATTTTCATTTTCACAAATCTCTACAGATTTTGTGTCCTCTATGCAAACTGAACAAAAACAAGACTCATATCTTCTATCAAATGCAAACACATTTTGATAGCAATTTGTTTTAACTGAATGCATTTTTCGTGTACCATGTATTGTACCGGCTTCATATGGAATTGATCTATTTACATCTTGGATTCCAACGTACCAAAAAAACCTGCACAAGACAAGAACTTGTTAACTTGAAACCTATCAAGAAAATGATTGAAGATCATATAAATTTGATCATGTGAATAAAAATATCTTGTGTACATGTATAACATGTATATATAGACACACCTGCGCACATCCCTTGACAGATTATTTTCACAGCTTAGCGCCAATTTTCACCATTCAACAACTTGATCAGTGGATTCAAATCGATTGGCATGAGGGTTCATCTGATACCTTCAAAGTGCTCATTTTACACATGCCCATGCACCGTTGTGCTCTCCTTTTCCATGACCAGTCTCAAAAAAAATCCAAAAATGTGTAATGTTTGATTTCTTATGAAGAAGACACAACCAATAGAATGATCGTGAAGATTTGAACTGACCTCGCACATCCATATCACCATATCCAATTTCGATCGAATCCGATCTCGCATTCTTTCAATGAATCATAAAATTTATTAAAACAATATTGTACATAATGTGTGTCATGTGCTTGATCATCAGTTATATAAAAGTGATATTATTTAATAACATGTCGATTGTCATTGGTGCTTTCTATGTTATCAAGAATCTATTAAGCATGTCTATATAGAACATGGACAAATATAGTGACTTTATCAGAATGATAATATTCACTCTGTAGTTCTTTTTGTGCAGTGAATGTGTAATTCTCTGCAAAATCAACTACAAACAAAATTGTCCCTGGTGGAAACATTCACAAGATTGTTTGAATTTTAGGTCTTTCCATCAAGATCTATGTGAATGCTTGGTGTATTTATAAATTTCTTCCTAAAACTTATTCAAAAAATCTATCACACAGATTTTATCTACTTTCAAATCAATCATTTTGAAAATATCATTTGAAGAATGTGGATCTGTGCTGTTGATATATTCATATCTCTTCCAATTGACTGTTATATTAGAAAATGATTAATAATTCATATCAATAGGATACTTTGAGTGAAACAAACTTAGATTTCCACAACGATCACATTTCTTTCCACCAACACTTTTTTTTTGGTAAAATAATTCATCACCTTCTCTTCATATAGAATTTCATATATAAAAGCATGGAATGTGGAAGGAGGAGGTGAACTTGGCCATAAAGTTTTACCAAAATCAAGAAAAGTGTCGTAATATAACTCAAATTCCACATGATAACGACAACAACAAGTGTCACGAACAATGATGGGTCTAACAAACCATGGTTTTTGTTGCACAAATGTATTGATGGGAATTTTAACTTCTTTGTTCCTTTATTTGAACTTATTGAACAATTCTATTTGTGTCAATAGAAATATGTGTTATCACCAAAAAATCGTCCGCAGCATTACAAACAACGGTTGAAGAAAGACCCCAGTTCTAGCAAAAATTAGTACACCTATAGCATCAAAATCCATCAAAAAGGGCATAAAACTATATGTCAATGTGCACAAATTCACCAAAGGAACCACGCACATTGTGCGTGGAGTGCATGGGCTAACACAACCCTAGTTGTGCACTGTGCAAAGAATGTGTGGGATACGCGAATGTCTACAAGCAAACCCGCACACTTCTCATAAACGATGCATTTATGAATCTTGTCGGCCTCTCAACCACTTCCAGTCCGACCTCCAACACGATTTGACACTCAGATCTGAGTGAAATCTAGCTTGGAGGTTAGTCAAGGGCTAGGAATTACCCTCAGAGGCCTCTTGTTCACATCATCAACCAGTTGTATCTTGCCATGAATGGACACTATAAATATGTGCCATGGGTGTGCTAGAAAAATAAGATTTTCAAGATATTGTTATGTTGCAAGAATTCTTCTTGGAGAACCCTCATTTCTCTTTGAATCATTCAAGCACTATAGCAAGGGCCATTTCACTCACCTCTTGAGAGGATTGACATTGTATTTATTCACCATTGTTACTTGCCATTGCATGAAGAAAATATCTCTCTATTAGAGAACTCAAGAGCCCTCCCAAGGAGGAAGAGCGGATTCATAAGTCCCTGACTTTCTCTACAATGCTAGACTATCAATACATTCATCCATTGGTAGCTATATGATTGTCATTTTCGTTTTTCATGGTTCTAGTTCTTGCAAGTTTTTCTAACATTTGTTTCCTTTTATTTGTATTTCCTTGTTTCATGCATGTTTGATTATCTAATCAACTCATAACTCTCTGTCTTGTTTAGTTGACTTAACTAGGCAAGTAAGTGTTCTGTTTTTGCTCACCCATGTGACAAAACCAACACAACAAATTGGCGACATACCAGGGATGTGAATCAAATTCCTCCCTATTTAAGTCTTGAGAGCACTTCTTTCTAATTGTTTGGCTATGCATGTACCAAAATTGGCCTAATCTAGTCTTCCAAATTCAGAATTCGGAGCTAAGGCAAGAGAATTTCACAGAAAAGTACATGGATTTTAAAATGAACATATGCGCATTTATGCGCACTCCTGCACATTGTGCGTGTAAGATATTTCATAAACCTGTGCATTATGCGCACTTGGTGCGACTGACAGAACTACATCCCGCGCACAAGTTCAGGTTTTTGAAAATTGTAAGGGTTTTCTGAGTGGTTTAAGGGCCCCTTGCCTTTAGATTTTAATTTCCTGCACTTTGTAAAGCAATCACACTTCACTTAGAGTCATTTCTTACAAGAAAGGTTAGCTAACATAAGCACATAGGGGTAAAAAGAATCACAATTCTTCTCTTTGATTTGTTGCCACATGGATGGCTCATTTGGCATTTAAAACTTTGAGTTAAGGTTACTGCTTTTTCAAACACAATCAAATAATTTGGGAATAGAAATCAATTTTAACCCCCAAGTATTCTCTTCCCCCGCACCCAAGTGTGACCTAGGGAATCAGAAAAGGCGTTTAAAAGGAAATTTCATCTTCTTTTAAAAAAACATTAGGAGAGGGAAAAACCCCCTTTAGGTACCTCTTAGTTTTGAAAATTATCTTAAATCTTTGTAAGGGCCCATACATGCCCACATGTTTACAATCTTAGGATAGTTTCAAAAAGATTTCTTAGTCTAGATAAACACTCTAGGAAAGTTTAAAAGACCAAGTAAGGGCCCATACATACCCACATGTCTACAATCCTAGGATAGTTTCAAAAGCTTTTCTAGTATAGACAACATTCTAGGGGATTTAAATGATCAAGTAAGGACCCATATATCCACATTGATAGTTCTCTAGGGCTTTAAATATTCCGCAAGGTTTTACCAAATAACTTAGTAAGCTAGGTAAAAAGATTTGTAAGGACCACATGAATTCCACATGCTACAATCTTAAACTTAACATATTAAAAATATTTTTCACAATTTTCACTTTCTTGCACACAAAGCCACTCATCACACACATAATTTCTATTAGAATAATGGAGATCGAAGTAATCTTTCTTTTTAAGTACCCACAAAGTACTCCAAAGAAACTTTGAAAGATCTGACTACTTCTTTAGAAATTGTCCATGCCAATTAAATTCAAACGAGGTTGGTCCATGACCCCAATCTCTCAGCCCGCTCCATCTAAAATTTTTCTAAGAACATACTAAATTTTCCTCCACAGGAGGTGCCTAAAAGATTTTTTTTAGTCTAGGTAGGATCTAATGGGTAGGCATCCAAATAACCCCCCGTTATCAGGCTCTCACATTTTGAAACAATAGAATTTGAGAATAGGGATCCTTCAAATCCTCCAAGTCAAGTGTTCTTATACCATAAGGCAAGGAGATATCTGTGAAGGGTCGAAGGCCGAGGTTCAGTTGTTTTGCGCATCCCTTCTTGAGTGACCCAACTCTTGTGAGGGTATCCATCCCGTGACCCATTTTTTAGGCCGAAAATCTAAATGTTGCACTTTGATCAAGGTACTTAGTGGTCAAACATAGGATATCTACCTAGGTGGCGGTTGTGGGTTGTGATCGCACCTTGGTCAGATTTTGTGTGGCTATTGGGAAATATCGCCAGCTCTTCTGGGATATGCACCCTCTAACCCTCATTATAACTGACTACTTCAACCTTCACTAGTTCCTCTTCAGGTGGATTCATGCCCCACTTTCGAGTGATATTGGAAGCCCCAGTGCTAAATTTAGAGGAAGTATGATAGGTATTTTAGAACACGAGCATTTATTTTTGTTTTTTCCTCCCACACGAACAAAATGAATCTATCCACATGCTTGTTTATTTTACGGTTGATTTATGTATGATGTTCATTTGATTACATGCAATTGTGAGTTATACTATTTTGTGAAGGTCAAAAATATAAAAAGCACTTGTTCATTTATTTCTCTCTTGTCATTGTTTGCACACATTCACTTTGCTAGTTGAAACCATAGGGGAACCACAAAATTCCTGTCATTCTAGACACTTGCAGAATCTCCCTCCTATTCTAGGAGGAGTCCCTAGTCTTGCCAACTCATCGGTTCAACCATCTCACACCCCAGTGAGTACTATTGTTTTGGGATTGGCTTTACTTGGTTCCACTTTGTTTGGGTCAAATACCCAAGGCAATCCATCTATTGGTTCTCCTTCACAAGAAGGCGGGGGTAAAACTTCTTCTCAAGGAAGAAGTACAAACCCACCAAATCCCTCTCAAGGGGAAGGTCCACTAACTACAGACACAATGGCTATAACTAATCATTCACCAAATCTCCCTTTTCCATACTTGGCATCCCTCAACATTCTTGATTTAACCAAACTCATGAATGACCCCATTTTACATGATGCCACTTGGCCTAATATGCCTACCAAATTTCCTTCAGACATTCTGAAGTTTGAAGGAAAACCAAGGGAATAACCCACCAACCATGTTATGACCTTCCACTTATGGTGCTCTTCAAACAACATCATGGATGATTCCATCCACTTGAATTTATTTCAAAGAACCCTCACTGGTTCATCAACCAAATGGTATGTGGACGAAAAATCAGGGTCCCATGTAACCTTTGAATCATTGGCCAAGACCTTTTTGTCCTTTTTCCAATTACCAGTTCGTCATGAAACTGGCTTAGAAATTCTCTCTGAGTTCAAACAAACCACTGCTATCCATATCGCCGAGCACATCCATGAATGGCGTTGGTGACATAGTTTGTGTAAAAAAGAAACCAACAAAGAACGTCTCAATTGGTTTCTTAAATCAATTGTCCCTGTGATTTCCAAGGATGTAGCATCAAATTTTCCTCAATCAGAAGAGGAAGCCATCAGCAAGGCCCAGCAATTCGACCTCATATATGCCCAAGCAGGTTACTTATACACAATATTGCCTGATGCACCCAAACCCCTACCATTTGGCCAGGACAAAACTGGGGTTTCTCATGTTGCGAATGGGTTGATTGGTTGTATGACACACCATAACCCTTACGACCACCAATCACCTACTTATGGTGAAAATTAGTATCCTCAACCATATGGAGGGACGTCTTATTACCCTCATCCCACTCACCAACAATCATATATTTTTGTTCCCCCTCTGTCATTGGGGGAACCCCCACCGGTACCCCTGATGCATCTGGTCTCTCAATCAAGTACGGGTCCACCCCCAACCCCCGTATATAACTCCAACAGTAGTGGAAGTAATTCAACTTCCTATATGCCATATGGATCATCTCCACAAAACAATCCATATTTTCCATTTCCTAGTCCTCCCCAGCCAGTTGCTCCTCCACTAGGACAACCACATGCCAACATTAACTTTGTTCAACCCTCTCCCATTCAACAGGTTCATGCTTTTGAATAGTTGAATACAGAAAATCTATTCCATCAGTCGAATAATGCCAAGAATAAAGGAAAAAATCGAAACAATAACAACCTGGGACCAAGAGGAGATAACCCCCAACAAAACCGTCCCATTGGGGGCAACCAAAATTAAGGCAACCAAAACCCCCAAGGGAAAAACAATAACAATCAACCATGACAAGGGAAGAACAAAAATCTCAGAACTAACTTCCCTTGCACCCTATGTGGTGATTATGGACATTATACTCACCACTACCCCCAAATTGTTGATTACAAACGGATGAAAGAATCCATGAACACACAACGCCCTCGGCCACCACCTGCCTCTCATCCAACCCCACAACATTATTTTCAACCACCACCTCTGACCGTTTTGAAAAACCCCATTCCACACCAAGGTGTGATGAATACCCAACAAGAGATAAACTCTACCCCACCACAAATGGGGAAATATCAAAACCCATGTCCCAGTCAACCCGAAAATCCAGTTGATCGTAGTATCCTCCATACCAACGAAGGAGAGATTCTTCTGCAAACACGCAACCATCAATACGACATGCCTCCCAACTCTACCCCAACCACCTCATAAACAACTCCAGCTATAGTAGGACAACCATTAGTGATCCCACGTCCTAACCGTGAACCAAATCCCCGTATACCCCACATACCTTTATGACTGAATGTACATAACCCTCATGCTAGGGCATCCCATAATTACAGTATGGTCGATGACTTAGCACAATCTCCTATAGCCATGTCTATGTTGGAGGTCCTTCAAACCTGTCCATCATAGCACAAATCCTTGCTTTCCGCCTTGGGGGCAGTCGACCCTGCTGATACTCGACTAATCACCTTTGATTTAGATAATGGAGAACCACACCTCCATGCTCTGATAGCCTTTTAGATACCAGTTAAGATCCAAAACATCACAATTCATCGGTGCATCATCGATGAAGGTGCATCCACATGCATCATGTCCAAAGTAGTATGGTAGAAACTCGGCTCACCTGAGCTAGTACCATCTGCCATCACCCTGAGAGATTTTGACGGTCGACCATCATCCCCTAAAGGGCTCTTCCAAAATGTCCCCGTATAACTTGGGGGAAAATCCATCCTGATTGACATTGAAGTTATCAATGCCCCACTTGATTACAATATCTTGTTCAGACGTAGCTACATGTATGCTATGAAGGCGATAGCCTCTTCCGTGTTTCATACGATGATGTTCCCCCATAATGGGAAAATCATCACCATCGACCAACTTACACATTACGAGCCTAATCATTCTGCCAATATTGATAACATCCTCCCTCTTGTTCACTCTAGCTCAGATGATTTTCCAGTCATCGACATTGGCCCTGGAATATTCAAAGACCCATCCTTGTTAGGAACTTATCATGGAGCACCAGCTCTCCTAAACTCATCTATTTCAGCACAAGTGTGTGTAGTTTCCTCTAACAGAATAGATATCAGAGACAATAATCCTCTCACTTAGTCCCCTCCCCACATCAAAGTTCCACCATTCGGAGAACCACTACCTCAGGAATTCCCTGAAAACACCACTGCACCACTTGTCTCAAAT
>ML793868.1:10410-23176 GCA_009831015.1 Picea engelmannii | reverse complement strand
CATTACCCAAATCCAATTTTTCTACCCCCCACCTATTGTCCAATCATTCCAAGTAGCTGCTACCCCTACCCTTCCCAACATGGTCATCTCCATCCCTGTATGGTATCTCCATCCACCCTTTATGGTTCCTACAGCATCTCTCCCTCCTCAGACAGAGGGATTACCAATGCAGATCCTGGTACAGGCTCCTACCACACCACCCCCACCCCCAACTAGCGGTAACACTGCCACTACCAGGGGTAGAAGAAGGAAGAACGATCCCATAGCTCCACTCCCTCCCCGACCTCAACCTCCTTGTGCACTATGCAAAAGAGAAGAACACCCCACTAACATATGTACTACTCTTCCCAAGTTATGCAATCTTATCCAGCTCCCTAAAGCAACCCCAATTATTTCCACTCCACCAAGTACATCCACCGCTACTATGGAGTCCTCAACCACACGCAATAAAGTGTTACGAACCAATTTTGCTTGTGCCATATGCTCAGAATATGGCCATTACACTCATCATTTCCCAGCTCTACCTCAATTCCGCCAAACATTAGTCGTAGTATGCCACGCATCTCTTCCTGAACCCTATCAAACACTCCCTATTGATGCTCACATTACTGACATTCGGTATATTTCTTCTTCAGTCCCCGAGTGAATGAGATGTCCTTGTGCTCCCTGTGACTCCCTTGCTCATTTCACGCACCAGTGTCCTTTGATTGTTGAATACCGAGGTCGTCACTCAACCCCTATCCAACCTCATCTGATCACCCCACCACTCATGATGCAACATAATCCCCTCATCCACTCCTCAGATATTGTCATTATCACCTCCCCTGAACTCGAGTCACTCCCCATTCCTCCATGGTTCATATTTCGAATGTCTGAGGATATTCCCCCAAACCCTCCCAATTCTCCCGCAAGTCTCCCATATGAGATATTGCCCTCCACCACAATTTTTCATCCACAGTGTCTTGACATTTGGTTTATATCAAGCGAGTCGTTGCACCCCATACAAAATATCCCTTCTACGTCCTCATCCCCTTAGGAAAATGACACTTCTCGTTGACGGTTCCCCCTACCATCTCCCAGGATCCTCTATATTCTCGCATTTTCCACTGTGACGAAGATCTCTTGGAGGAACTGACTACCCCTGATTTCCCATGGAATGCGCTCCATAATCGATCACTTTTCCTCTCACAAGAGGTATTTCACCCTCCTGACCAAGCCTCCCTGTGCGCAATTGAAACCAAGGATTTTATTCCTCCGGGGCATATTGACCGGTTCAAAAAACCTATTCCTGCCCCCTGATGCTTTTGAAGAAGGAAATATGGCCAACATCTTGTGCACATGGTTTTCTCCGCTTATTGCGCCATGATATCCCATTTTGATGGGACGAACATGCTCAAACATCTTTTGATGATTTAAAATCTGCCCCATCCAAATCCCCTTTGATTAGTCCCCCAAACTATGATCACGATTACATCCTCTACTTATCGGCCTCTATTTTTTTAGTCGCATGAGTCCTCATCCAATTAAGGGATGACGGGCATGAACATGTGATTTACTACATTAGTAAAAACCTTTCAGGACCATCCTTAAAATATAATCATGATTAAAATCTCACGTTAGCGGTTTTCCTCGCAGTCCAAAAACTGCGGTATTAAATTCTGCTTTGAACTACCAAGGTCGTTGCATATTCCAACCCCATGCAGTACTTGCTCAGTCGATGACAGATCAACGAAATTTTTTCCCAACGGATTGTTATCCTTCAAGAATACGATCTAGAGTTCTCCACTCCCAAAATCAAGAAATATATTGTCCTAGCCGAACTCATTACGGATTTTCCCTCAGACGCCAAAACTTCCCCCATCAATGAAGATTTCCCCGATGAACACCTCTTCTTCATCTCCTTAGAAGACTCCTTGTACAATGACCTTCTCATCTACCTTCGTACATAAAAGTTTGGGTCTCACATCTCTAGAGATGATCCTCGATGCATTCACCATCAGGCTCTCTGATACCTCCTTATCAGAGACATTCTTTACTGACGCAGGGTCGATACCATCCTTCAACGATGTCTTACCATCAATGAAGCCGACATAGTCTTGAATGATTGCCACAAAGACGCTTGTGGTGGTCACCTCTCATGTATATCTACTACCCAAAAAATCATTCAAGCATGATACTTTTGTCCCACTTTGTTTCATGACTGCATACACACTGTCAAGCGATGCGATAAATGCCAGCTTTATGCAAAAAAATTATGAGCTCCACCATCTCTTGTACACCTAGTCATCACGACCGACCCCTTTTGTAAATGGGTCATAGATTTCATGACTTGCAATCCTCCATCCAATAATGGACACAAGTACATTGTGGTGGCAGTGGATTATTTTACCAAATGGGCTGAAGCCATGCCCACATTTAACAACACTACTGACACAACAATGTATTTTTTCTTCAACCATGTCATTACACATTTCAGAGTCCCGCAACAGATAGTTTTCGAACATGGTAAACACTTTGAGAATGAGATATTTGCATAACTCTCCTCAAAGTTAGGCTTCATCCATGAGTTTTCCTCCCCATAATACCCTCATTCCAGCGGGCAGGTCGAGGCTATCAATAAAGTCCTCAAAACCATGCTACAACGCATCGTTAACAATCATAAGACCAATTGGCATCATATGTTGTTTTCATCTTTATGGGCCTATCGCACGACAGTAAAAACTACCACCAGTTTTACACCATTCCACCTCATCCACAGGATCAAAGCCACACTCCATATCGAGTGTGAAATCCCCACATTATGCATTGCCATAGAGCTCCTACCTGACACTACTCCAATGGAGCAACGCTTGTTGAACTTAGAGTCCCTTGAAAAAGACCGTCGATCTTCATTACAACACAATGAGGAAGCTAAAAAATGATCCAAAGCCATCTTTGACAACCATTTCAACCTTTGCTCATTCAACAAAGGTGATCTTGTGTTAGCCTATGATATCTCCCACAACACTCTCGGCCAGGGGAAATTTGATTCATTATGGTGCGGCCCCTTCATCATCCAACATTGCCTCACTAAAGGTGCCTACATCTTGGCCTCTCCAGAAGGCTCCCCCCCTTAAAGAACCCGTCAACGGGTTGTACTTGAAGAAGTTTTATGCCTAAGAATAGATCCCCTACCTTAGGTTTCTTCTTATACACATTTGTAGAGTTTTTATTCTTCTTTAACATCAACCACCACTCCTCATGTCTGATCTATCACCTGTGTTGTTGATAGATGTGTCATCCATCAACCTACCACATTGGTTATGCTGACGGTGCCAGTCGCTGGACCCATAATCTCGCTTCGGATTCTTGGGCCCTCTATACCCCCTAACATGTGCTACTCCATTCTAGTGGAATATGCTTAGATCCAGCCACCAAAAACCAAGCAGAATATGACGTCATCATTGGTCTCCTCGTTGAGGCCAGTCACCACCACATTCGTCACCTTAGCATTCTGTTAGATTCCCAGCTTGTCGTCCTGCAGCTCATCAGCGTGTATCATGTTCACGATCCTTGCCTCTTCCGTAAATACCTGCAAATTACACTCCTATCTCGCAACTTTGATTCTATCACATTTGCACTTATTCCAAGGAACCTCAATCAAGTAGCAGATCACATGGCTAACCTAGTATTGGATTGGCATTTATCACATTGAAAACATCATATACATAGCATGATATATATTTCAAAGATAGCAATAGAAATCACAACCATAAACACAAAACACAGAGATGAGTATGATCATCCATATATCCACTATATATATAAAAAAGGTCATCATTGTTTTATAAAAAATACACATCTACTCGTAGGCTCATAAGTCTCGTCTAATCATCACTATGATTACAAAACTGGGTATCAAATACCCTATAAAAAATAAGAACCACAAACCCATACATATCATCTCGTCACTCATGGTGCCCCTAGAGCTCCCCCCCATGTCCCCTTTCAGTTGGAGGTACCCCACCAACTAGGAGCACTCCAACTCCAGGAGGTAGATGAACCGTCATAGCTGCCCCTGGCATCGCTGCCCTATGGATCAGCGCTTGCCACTTGGTTGGTACTCCTATGCACTGATCCAAGACCTTGTCATATTGGATATGGGCCCATACACTCTTTGGAACCTCCTGTAGTACCCACTCGAATTGTCGGCTCAAATCCTCCAAAACTGCTGCAACATCCCCCTGAGGCTCTCTCGACGGTCCTGCACTGGCATTATCTCGTCGGTGCCTCTGCTGGATCCCGTCGAGCCGGCTCCTGGACGACCTTAGCCTACCAACCCCGTGCTCCAACATCTGCAAAAAAAACCCTGATATAGTGTCAACATCCATACACATTTCTGATCAACACTATCTACCAAAATAAAATAAAAATAAAATAAAATAAAAACAAATAACACACATACCTCTCTAGTCCTAGTCCTCCCCAGGTGGTATTACTATGTTGGGAACATGTCTATAGTCCATAAAAGCGTATGGAAACTTTAAAATAACCCTCAGGATTTGTCTCCACACTCAAGCAACTGTGGTCGTAAAGTAATGGCCACCCTCCCCCCCACCATGTCGGGCCAAAATATGCACCCACCACATCAACTGAGGCTCTTTCCATAGAGTTGGTGCCAATAAAATCTGAGGGCATAATAGGGGCACCCTATCCAATAAAAAACCAACCAAAACTGACCCAAAAGAAAAGTCACCAGAATTTGCACGCTGACACCCATTCAGCTGGGACACCATCTGGGTCTGCATCAACACACCCCACACGAACATGTCACCATCTAAGACCTTCTCGACCAATCTCATTTTCCCACCTGTGATCCATTGAGTGGCTAAGGATCCATAAATCCTCACCACCATGGCCGCTATACACTCTGTTAGCAGGTCATCAAGGGCCTCAATCGACACTACTGAACCCGACATTGGGTTCCACCCAGAACAATGTTGCAACGTGATACTCTCTACCGTATCCTCCCTTAGAATATGGGGATTAGTCGCCAATGCCCTCCCCCGAAATGGGAGTCCTATCAAAAAATAAATGTCCTCTATTGTCGAGAACGACAACTTCTCACCCTGCACCACAGAGCACTACAGGTCAATTCTCGAGATACGAATCAAAAACTGTAGTAAGAACTCGTGTGACCATATCAACGGACAGTCAAAGAACTTCAATAAACCATAGGCTACCAAATGTCTGCACACTACTGGATGCTCCCTCACAACCTCTCTCAAACGATCCCAGCCTCGCTCTCACCAGTGGACCGACATTGTCACCAACTCTGTTGATCACCTGCATTCACCTAGAAACACCTGATCAACTACCTCATACATAAAATAATAATAATAATAATAAATCATACATCCATGAGCCTGCGCACAATGTGTGGCTTTATCCAATACAGTCCCACATCTATGCGTGACTGTTGGTTATGTAGATGTACACTAATGCACAACTATCACACCCACAACTGCACATGAGTGCACAACTCTCCATGTTACAGGCATGCATCTAATGCGCGCCTGTCTATCTATCACACACGCCCATATGCACGGATGTAATTCTCACAGCTGCACATTATGCATGAGTTTCCCCATTATAGTCTTGCATTCATGAATGCGTGACTGTTTGGGACAAACTCGCACATAATGTGCCGGAAATTGACTCCTACCCTCTCACCCATGTGCGGGTATTCACCTATTTCCTGCGCACTATAGGGAACCTACCCTTAAAACAATCCTGTACAACTCTCCATACAGTCCCTAGCTAACCTCCCTCAAATTCACAAAGTGCAGGACGATAAGGCCACTAATTTGTCTCTCACAACTGCTTGATCGGTAGCCCCAAGATCCCATAATCTTCCAAATCATCTCACGGCACTCTCACCAGATCACCAATAGTGTCGGTGCAAATGAGGTGGCATTATGGGCCCACCATCCATATATAATCCTTTTTTCTCAACTTCCACATTCTGGTATAGGAGCCCAGAGCCTTCGTTTTCAGAACCATTCTCGGCCACGAGATCCTGATCCAACCATCTACACATTCATATTCCCTAGGTTATCATCTGCACTTCTCCCCGAAGGAGCATTTTATTCACGCCACGTTCAGGTACACATGCTCACTTTCGGTTTTATCAAATAGTTGTTATATGTTCTTTATTATCAGATATTGTTCACGTCAGGTATTTGAATTTTTATGTGCGGGTACTTGTTAAGCAAGCTTACAACCCCTTCAAGTATATGTTCGACACTAGCATGTAATTACTCTCTCTGTAAACAATTGCATATCCGAGTCACACCTCTGACATTTTCCTTTAGGGTCCCTAAATTTGGCTCTGCGGTACCTTTACCTTTGCCACATTTTGGTATTGTCAATCGATAGCACTCTCCCCCACATGAGTTGTCCCATTCATAGTTCCCCTTGGCAACTTGACACTCATGCTATTTTCACCCCCTAGGATTGGGAGTCTCGATAGTTTTTGCACTTCCTAGAATGAACCCTATACTTCTTCTTATCATATTTCTAACCTTCCCAATGGACTCCTGGGTCATATCATCCTACACATGGTTATGTTGAATGCACCCTCGCAGTTCCATTAGCCCTCCATATCATCCACCATTAGTTTTCCCATCTGCAGATTTTCCTCCATCCATTTATCTAATACAGAAACCCACCCATGGGCCCCCCACCCTCCATTAGTTCTCTTTCAAAAACTTGTGCCCTAAATAAGAAAACCCATCTTTCACTGGGGAACCCGTTTTTGTATTTGTATACTCAGCCCAAATTATTATTTATTCATTTGGTAATTGTATAAATCCCTTGTTTCCAGCATATACATAGATTTGTTAGTTGCCATCCCCGATGGCCTTCTTTTACCTGGCAAAACAACCTATGTCGCCCTTGGTTGGGGCATCCACCCTTTTTCATATATCCATCTTTGAAAAACCCCGAGTATCCCAAATCCATGTAACCACGATCTCTGAGTTTGCCCACTTTTTCAGCCTCCAACACAGTTTAACCCCATGTTTAGTTGCCCCCCTAACACTAGATCCAGTTTTACGGTTGCTGCCAATCATCCTTCAAAACCCCAACCAAGGGAAGTCATGAGTCCCATAGTGTCTTGAATTTGTCCATGTTACCTATCAATACCTGATATCACCTATTACTCAATGGATTTCAAGAAGCCCTTTTCTTCTTGACGTCGCATCTCCCTTCCTATCGACATCAACACAATTTCCATAAGGGAGGCAATATCTTGACTCTCATTACCTTTTCAATGAGGAGTCTCAGATGAAATAAAGAGAGTCATCATTTCTTTTTGATTCTGTTGACCCCCATAACATTCGACTTCAGCAAAATCTCATGTTAAGGTGGGTCTTACTATGCAACCATTGTAGTTTTCCATACTAGCCGAAGACCTCTGAATTTGATAGGCCATCAATGCCTACGAGTCATCGACATTTCTTACCATCGTCCATTACTTGATTCAGATCCAGTTCATCATTCAGAACTGTCATCTGTTGTTATCGACTACCCCCGAGGGCACTGCAACTATCTACATCATCATACACCTTCAGTTACAGTCCTACATTTTGGTTTCATGACATGAGCATGGGGCATGCCCGCCTTGTTTGTATACAGATTTTAATTTCTTCCTAGAGAAAGGTTTGGTTCCCACAGTTTTCCCTCTCCCTCTGACGGATCACTCTTGCAGTTTCTCTCTTCACTCTTCCACACAATGGCACCATCAAAAAAATAAACATTGATGTATTTCAGCTATATGTATGCTCCTAACCTCACACAACAGAGGGCATATGTTACCACCAAAAAATCGTCCACAACATTACAAACAATGGTTGAAGAAAGACATCAGTTCCAACAAAAATCAGTACACCTACAACATCAAAATCCATCAAAAAGGGCATAAAACTATATACTTTGTTCATAAGTCAATGTGCACAAATTCACCAAAGGAAGTGCGTGCATTGTGTGTGGAATGTGCAGGCTAACACAACCCTAGTTGTGCACTATGCGCAAGATGCACGATTGTCTACAAGCAAACCTGCACACTTCTCATAAACGATGCATTTATGAATCTTGTCAGCCTCTCAACCACTTCTAGTTCGACCTCCAACACGATTTGACACTCAGATTTGAGCGAACTCTAGCTTGGAGGTTGGTCAAGGGCTATGAAGTACCCTTAGAGGCCTCTTGTTCACATCATGAACCGATTATATCTTGTCATGAATGGACACTATAAATATGTGTCATGGGTGTGCTAGAAAAATAAGATTTTCAAGATATTGTTATGCTGCAAGAATTCTTCTTGGAGAACCCCCATTTCTCTTTGAATCATTCAAGCACTATAGCAAGGGCCATTCCACTCACCTCTTAAGAGGATTGACATTCTATTTCTTCACCATTGTTACTTTCCATTACATGAAGTAAAGATCTCTCTATTAGGGAACTCAAGAGCCCTCCCAAGGAGGAAGAGGGGATTCATAAGTCCCTGCCTTTCTCTATGGTGCTAGCCTATCAATACATTTATCCATGGTAGCTATATGATTGCCATTTTCATTTTTCATGGTTCTAGTTCTTGCAAGTTTTTCTAACATTTGTTTCCTTTTATTTTTATTTCCTTGTTTCATGCATGTTTGATTATCTAATCAACTCATAACTCTCTGTCTTGTTTAGCTGACTTAACTAGGCAAGTAAGTGCTGTGTTTTTTCTCACCCATGTGACAAAACCAGCACAACAATATGTTTTGGATGTTCTTCATATTGTTTTCATGCTATTCTTCGTCGCAACACATCCCTTGTATGTGGTGAAAAACGAGATTCTGTAAACCAACGATTACGGGTTGATTCTTTAACATTTTCTGCAAGTCTATCTTTGTAGCGTTGTCTAGAAATCATTGTCCAACAAGCAAGTTCATCATTTGCATCTATTTGCAATCGAAATTTTCTATGTTTGTACAATGTTTTTCTTGAGGTTCCCATCGCTTTTGCCATGTGTTGTGTCAAACGATATTTTATATTTCTAGATGAAACAATTGTTGTTTGTATCACTCTACATGCAACACTGACATCTTTTTTTTGAGATTTTCTAAAAGATTTTAATGCACTAGTTATATTGTCAAAGACATTCTATTTCACCTTTGTATCTTTTGTCGACTTTTGAATACCCAATAATGATGTAGCTTCTTTTAACTTTCTTGACTTTATTAGACAAAGTAAAAGTTGAGCTTGTATTGTTACTAATTCATCTTTGAAAAAAGTATTATACTTATTCTTAGTTCGATATTTTATATAATTCTTAGCTTCTTTCTTCCCAAATTTGTCAGTATCAACATTTTCTAATATTTCATCATCAATGTTGAAAGATTCTCCTGCATATTTCAATTTAAATTTTATATTAAAAAACAAAACCCAAACATAAATTCATTAAACTGTATACAAGTGTTCATCTTATATTATCTAAATGTATGTACATATCTATAGGTGATTCGACTTCTGCTTCAATTTCGGTTTCAATGACTTCATCGACATTACGAGACAAATCTATTTATGTTTTTTGAAAAACATCAAATCCGAATTACAATCAATTATATTAAACAATAATTTAAATTTGAATTCTATACTTTTAATATAGACAATATGTGCATCCATATTTGGTTGGACTTCTTCTTTTTGAAAATCTCTATTTACATCATCACTGTTTCTTTCTTCAATATTTGCACGTTCTCATTTATTTCTCCAATAATTATATTTCCTTTGTTCATTATGGTGAGTTTCGTCTCGAGTGCGATCAAATTTTCTCTTGCGCAAACTTTTGTTTCCCATGAGTATAGTTATCTGCAAAAGTTTTTTTTAAAAATCAACATTTCATAATAGTCTCAAAAAACCTTCATTGTCACAAAAATTATTAAAAAATAATATCAAAAATTTTATGTTCAACAAAGGCTTCACCTTGAAAAAATGTTCAACAAAACCTTCACTTTGAAAAAATGTTCAACAAATCCTTCACCTTGAAAAAATGTTCAACAAAGCCTTTACCTTGAAAAAATGTTCAACTTTTAGCCTTCAATATATAAATTGTTATTCCAATAAAAACTTGAACTTCAAAAAAAAAAAAAAAATTGCATTCAAAACATCAACTACCTTGTCCAAAACAACGAAAAAGATGATTCAAAACTTTTCTTAGGTGTTCTACAAAACCATGAAACAAACGAGTTAATTGTGTTAAATTGGTTCGGATGAAAGCATATTTATAAGATTTGGCGCCAAGTGAAACGAAACGACATGTCTCTTCATAGTTTCCGACTGACGGAATTCTCTCACCCACCTTTCGACCGAAAAATAATTGTTTCGCCTGAAAAGAGAGGAAACCATTTTTTTTTTATGGATTCCATTAGAAATATATATTTCGACTGAAAAAACTTTCTTTCGGTCGAAAGATTCTTTCGATCAAAAGATTCTTTCGACCGAAAAACAACGAATGGGACTGTTTGCAGGAACCTGAGAATTTCCTCTAGCTTACCTGAACTTTGGAGGTTGCGGACTCCTGCAAATACTCAGAATTTAGTTTCGAAATTGATATGAGCATTTGCAAAATTGAATCTACTTTCAATGAATATAATTTTTTTTCATTTTCATTATTTTTATCTAATTTTATAAAAAAATCACTGCATGATATTTTCAGGTGACATTATGATTCAATGAAATGAAATATCCGTATATCTAAAAATACACAGTGGAAAATTTAGAAAAAATTATATTCAGAAATCCTTAAACTGTTCTTTTCAAAAGGGTATTTTTAGATTTTACTTTTAAGTTGAATTATAAATTTTACTTGTTGAATTTTCGCAAGTTGAATATTGGCAAAGGTTTAAGGGTATGAGCCTTTCCATTTTGTTTAAACAATTATATTTGGACTATAAAGACAAACCATCTTTCAAATTGTGAAAAAACCTTGTAACAAAATGAAGAAAAATACAACACAAACCTCATCAAAACACATAAATAGTACCACATAAAGGCCTCATCTAAATTTCCTTTTTAAATATTTAATTAAAATTTTGGTGAGTTTGACCTAATAGAAACCTACCAATGGATGAAAAACATTTCATACTCAATGTTTCAAAGTTGTTTGAGATATTCATTCAATCTTGTTAAAGAGTAATTATAATTGAAAATGTTTAGTTTCATTGAAATTAATAAAGCAAATATACGAACTTACTATAGAGGAAGTGTAAGAAGTTACGGTGAAACACAAGGGCATGCAGAAATTTTAGAAATTTTGAAGGAATAAATCTCTAAAGGAAATATCACTCCGTTAGAGGGTAATGGTATTCTCCTCTCACAGACTTGGCTCGCCTCTTATTAACATCACTTAGTTAGAGGGTAAATTTACCACTTTTTAAGTTGTAATGATATTTTCTTTTTAGTGACTTTTTTTTATTAATAATGATTAAAAAAAATTAAAATAAATATAATATTTAAAAAAACTTAACATTTAAATAAATAAATGTAATATTGTAAATATGATAAACCTGTATTTTTGCTTAACTTTTAGTTTGTTGATGGAATTGATATTGTTATCTTTTTCTCCTTTTAAATTTTCAAAAAAATTCAATGTTCATCATTTATCCATTTTAATCTTTGAAAAGTTATTGTATCTTTTATCATTCTATATTTTTTTAAATTTATGTATATCCTTAATTTTTAAAATCCTTCTATATTTTTTAAAATTTATGTATATCCTTAATTTTTAAAAATTTGTATGTATATTAATTCGAAAGAATATAAAAAAAAAAATCTTTAAAATATGGTGAATATTTGTAAATATGATATAGAAATTGATAAAACTTCCCATTCATACAACTTCAGAGCATTTTTAAAATTATAATTAAGATAATTTTTAAAGATATAATTATTTTCAAATTCAATTGGATGTGGAAGGATTTATAGTTCTTTTCTTTTTCTAAAAACACAGAACAACTAAGTTTTATATGTAAAATTATAATAAATTACATACTTTCTCTTATCCCAGGTTAGCAGAAATTGTGTCTATACTTTTTTACGTGA
Organism: Picea engelmannii; assembly: GCA_009831015.1. Lineage (NCBI taxonomy): Eukaryota > Viridiplantae > Streptophyta > Pinopsida > Pinales > Pinaceae > Picea > Picea engelmannii. Next base: position 11,053 of record ML793868.1, on the reverse strand, counting down.
TCATATTTACAAATAAGAGAACATTACACGTGCATCATCTTATATTTTTTTTTTTTTTTGTTAAGTATTCAACTGATTTTAATAGGAGTCATTTTAACTATTTTTATTTTAATAGGAGTCATTTTAACTATTTTTAGTGTTCAACTCATTTATAATAGGAGTCATTTTTACTATTTCTGGAGTATTATCTAAAATCACATGGATAATTTCAGTTTCAGGTTGTTTAATCATTTTATCATATGAGGGTAGGGGGCGCATTAAAAGAGAAAATATATTATATATTTTCTCTATTAATTCCCCTCCACCCTTATATATGAGGGTGGGGCGGGGGCATTAATAAAGAAAATATATAATATATTTTCTCTTTTAATGCGCCCCCCACCCTTTAATGGGGGGACATTAATGAAGGTGGGGGTTCTTTAATCATTTTTGAATCGTTATGTTTTTTTGAAATTCTAAATAAACTACGAAATTTTCAAAATCACAAGTATATGTGATCATTATGTTTATAGAATTTTGATTTTATGAAAGATCTAGAATTTTGATCCACTAAATGTTATGCAAAATATTTAATTAATTTTTGAAAAAACATTGCTTTCAATTTAATAAGAAAACATAATGAATAATTTGGATTCTCAAAGAA
>ML793868.1:0-10305 GCA_009831015.1 Picea engelmannii | reverse complement strand
AATATATATATATATATATATATATATATATATATATATATATATATATATATAACCAATAATATTTTTCATCTACTTTTAGATTTTGTGAAATGAAATGCAATAAGAAGTTAGGATTCTCCCAATAGAACTTTTGAACTTAAAGTTACTAATATGTTGGCCATTGATGTTCTATCTTAGTAAAAACCGTATATAATTCAAATTGAATAAATTTTTGGTAGTGGTGACACCGACGTGCAAGTTCATGTAACTTGAACACGGTATAGTTTAAATGCCTTTGGGTTTAAGACTAAAAAGTTGGAGGGATAAAAATAATGAACTTGTGTCCTGCCCATCCCTATGGTTATTTGGTAACAACGGTGTTTCAGGAAGGGTAAAGCAGATGACATATGGATCAATAAGTGGGCTCTTTTACCACCGGATTAACTGGTAAAAGAAGATTCCACTAAAACCCAACCCTCTAAAAGGTCATGTGATATTCTTTGGATTCTCTGGGGCTATTCACTAGCTTCCAGAGAAGCAGGAAAAAAAACCTCTACGTGGCTTCTTTTCTATCATTTATCTGCCAAGGGTGGTTGGTGGGTCCCTTCTTTTCTCTGGACCTTGATGATTTTACACGAGGTTGTGATTTGAGTGATCTGAGTGATGAATCTGGGGGTCTAGGGTGTGGGAGCAAGCCCCTTTCTTTTATAGGGAGCCCTTCCTTCCTAAAAAGTGTACACATCCGGATCTACGAATCAAAGTGTTTTCCCTCTATATGTGCCCGCGTATAATCGATAAAAGGGTAAAAACGTAAACAGTATAGTTTAAATGCCTTTGGGTTTAAGATTAAAAAGTTTAAATGCCTTTGGGTTTAAGATTAAAAAAAAATGAGAACATGGTATAACAACGAGCATGTAAATAGTGTTTTACCTTTCTACTCATTAACAGTGATGAATAATGAAATTCCATTGCCCTTGACGTCGCCCGGGGACTTGCGTACTTGCACGAAGATTCCAAACTTGGTATTATGCATCTGGACTTGTTGGGATGTGTTGGCATTGATGTTTAGCAGCGTTTAGGATGGAATTTTTCCTCTGAATCTGGGTTGGATTTCAAAGATTTTGTTTCCGAGGTCTGAGGTTAGAATCACTACTATGCTACTACTACAATATTGAAAAGGTTTTTGTTCTTATGATAAACACAGCAACAACTCTTGGTCTTGCTTCTTGGGCTTCTTTTGGACATTTGAATCCATGTGCCCAAAGGAAGATTATGCCTGTTGTTAGAGCTCAAATTTTGCTCAAAATTTGAGAGCACCTTTTTGTGCTAAAATTGCCAAATTACTTCAGTCATTTGCCTAAGTCATAATTTCCGAAATCCTCATTGAGTCTTTATGAGTTTTTCAACTTTTGCCCCGAATTTCTATGATCCTTACTTTTAAACCTGCGTGGCCAAAAACTACTTTTCATTAGTTTTCCTAAACTTTTCTTTTAGGTTTTCATATTCTCAAATGAAAAATTATAAATTTTTTATGAAAAAATTTAGTTTCCTTTTTACCAAAAAATTGGTGTGTGTGTACAAGTGAATTTTGTATTTACTAAACACCCTAACTATTAGGCTATAACCACATAACACGCATTATACCAAAGTCTACCAATCTATATGAAGTTATGAACCAACACATAAATTACCAAAGCCCAGCTCAAGCACCCAACCTGTTATTCTCCATCTCTCATTGAATTTTTATGTTATCCTTGACGCATATAAAGATAATGATCTCTAATTTACCGAGAGATGTGGGATATGTCCCCTGAGCCATTTTTTTAAATAATGAAATATACAGGCTTCCAAGCGCCATGTAAATGAACAGGTGGTAATTTCTGATCTTAGCTCGATGCGCAGGTGCCCTAAGAATGAAGAAAGCTCGGTTTTTTAGCATTGGACAGGTGATAGCATCCGCCAAGTGTTTTCAAAGTTCTAGATGTGCATACAGAGCTGAAGGACACATGCAATAAGATGATCGATGATATGATTTCGATTCTTGACAAGTGATCCAGAGCGACCTTTTCGTTCAACATTGCAAAAAGGAGACTGGAGCTTTGGCTCTTTTCAATATGTTAATAAATATCTTTTCAAGGGTTCCATTGTCGGATTCGGTTCAGGGTTTGTCAAAAGGGGAATGTTCCAGATCCTCCTTTCACTGCATTTTCATATGCATCTTATTATCAAGGCTCGTCTTTCTCTCAGCACTGGACTGGTTGTTGGTTTTCACAACAAAAACGAGTTTGTTCTCATCACCGTCTGCAAAGCTTGTCGCTCAAAAAGCATGGTGTCAAGCTGGGTTTCATATCAGGATTTGTAAAGGATGCAAAATAGAGATTCTACTAATTCAAGTCATGGGAGGATGATGGCGCGCTCCTCTCTATGAATGTTGTCTGCGTAAATAAAGAAAGGGGCATCCAAATGGCAAACAACTATTCAGTTGTCTGGTTGGGAGTCATCGATAAAGCTACACTCACAAACAAAAAGCAAATCAATTATCCATAGATTGAGAGCATCTTATTTCTTAGAGCTGTATTATTTCATGCAGAAGAAATTCGTAATTTTGAATCTGTGATAGGGTCTATGGGAGAAGTGGAAGCGATCGGGATAAAGACAACACTTAGTTGTACAAGAAAGTTAGGCAACTGAGAGTTAAATCGATGCAACAAAGACCCAAGCCTGAAGCACACCCAGACTTGGAAATCTTAGCAGAGACAGCCATCAACCTTGTTGATAATCCAGAGCAGTAAGAAACTGGAGAAAATGCAGGTTTGCAATTTTGAAAGCCAGTTTCAAAACAAAGCTTTTGGTGGCTTAGGCAGGCTTTCATAGCTATTTTTAGCCACCGAAAGTAGAGCTTTCGGTGGCTTACAGGGTAAGATTTCTGGTTCTTTAGCCACCGAAAGCGCAGGGAAGGACAGAATGCTATTCTTTTTGCACAGATCTAAGTTTTGTGGTCCCAGGTTGCTTGGAGATGGTTTATTAGAAAAGATAATAATTTCAAGATTTCAAATCATTATCCTTTCTCAGTATTAGAGGCAGAATACAAAGTGAGAAGATTAAAATCCCTTTGCTAGTTTTGGTCAAAGATATCCTAAGTTGTCACAGGAAGATTTCCAGTGCTGAAGATCACATATTATAATTAGGATTTGTTTCCTTTAAGTTAGGATCTAATCTTATGATTTGAAAATTGTTTTGATTTTGTTTTATTATTAGTATTTTAGATCCATTTTAATAGGATCTGAAACTGCTTGTAAAGGCTATAAAGCCTATCAATTTTATAGACTGAGGGATTCGAGTCTGGAGACTAGACCATGCTGATATTGTACTGTTTATGTCAGATTATCATTTTTCTTTCTTTTTCTGTGCTTGACTAATTACTGTTGTCTAAGTTTATCTAGTTTCAAATGACTTTCATCTCATTGGTCAACTCATAAACACTTGGTCAACTCATAAACACTGATTTAATAAGTAATTTGTGCTATATTTATTGAGCCCATCACACATATGATCTGGTTGATAGATGTAGACTTTCTTCACCCACCACTTGGTTACTCATCTGATTATACACTTTTGAAAGCATTGTCTCATCTGGTTATATTTGACTATCTTGAGAGTAAGTCGGTTATCTAGTATCCCATTTGATCCAGTAAACAAATAAAACCAAAACACATTTTAAGTTACCAGGCTTCTTCAAGCTACAACCTGAGAAGGACTCCTGGAGTGATAACAAATTGGCGCCGTTTCCGGGGAGAGGAGAATGAAGCTCAGCTTCCTTGGGAGACGACAAGATCCAACTTTGATGATAGACAAAGTCTGGACATATATTCGGTTGTAATCATCTATATGGCGACTCCATGAAGGACGAATTCAGTGGCGACTCCATTGTTCAGAAATCTGTTGGTGACTCCACTGGTATGACATGAATAAGATCTTAGCGAAGAGGTATTCTTTCTGTGATTTTTCAAAGATCGTTGGTTTCCCTAATCCAGTGCCTAGTAGAGATGAATGGGAAAATAGTATTCCCAGATTTCGAGGAGAACAGTGGGAAGTGCCAGCTGAACATTTGTTGGATTTTCATGATTTCATTCATCGGTTGCAAATTGTGCATGAGGATGTTCAAATCAAACTCTTTAGTTTTTCATTAGAGGGAATTGCTCATGATTGGTACCGGTCTCTTCCTATTGCCAGTATCATCTCTTTGGCATATTTTCATGTTGCCTTTCATTTGTTTTTCAAAGGCATATTTTTAGCTGACCTTTTATATCTTGAATGTTGTCATGATTTCAATTTATTGAACAAAGATCCAAATATTCATGAAGACTTTGCTACAACAAAAAATATCTCTCATCATGATTGAGAGATTGGTGATCCACATTATGATAATTGTAGTGATACTTTTGACATTATTCCAAATTCATCTACTGTTTTAGGCTCTCATGAAGATCAGATTGACCCCTCTGAAAAATTTAAAGATGATGAGCAGATTTACAGATCAGCAGGTGAAAGTTTCAGATCTGCAGCAGATACTAAAGGCAATCCTCAGTTTTCTGATTTGCAGACACGGGAAGATTGCAGTAGATACGAAGAGGAAGATAATGAGCTGAAAAGTCCAGATCAGTAGTTCATCATACATTCTTCTCAGACAGAGATCAAGTAGTCTACATTCAACACTGAAATCAATGAAAGCAGCCAGCAGCACCACCACCAACAACAACATTTTAGTTCTCAGTTACAACAACAAGAATACTATCTTTCTCCTTATGAACATGTTGTTTCAAATTATGATGAAGAACAAGGCGATATTTTTCAAAATCTTTTTCAAGATCCTATTGTTGATAATTCTATGCATGAATCTTCATTCCTGTCATTAGAATTGGATCATGATGTTCCCATTTTTGACAAATATAGTGACGACGAAGAAGATTTTAACTTTTATAGAGGCTTGTTGTCTACTAGAATTTCATCTAGTTCTACTTTTCAGCAGAGAGATAATCAAAAATGTGTGCATGTTGTGGTTGAGGTTAGTTATGAATCTATTGATCAAAATTGCAGTGAAGATCAAAATTCCAGTGATATATCTTGCAAAAATATCATTATTGGAAAGGATGATCAGAAATTTTTTAATGATACATGTTCTCAGACTCATCTTTCATTTGATCATTATCAAGACAATGATGTAGAAGATCAAGAACATACTTTTTCTTTTCTTTCAAAAATTGTCAGCTGTGATAAGCCAACATATCATCATAATGAATTCAAATTACGGAGATATGGTGAAGGGGAGCAAAAAGGTTTAGATCAACATTTGAGCTTGTATTTTCATCTGACAAAGGAAGAACAATTCACATTCAGCATTAACATCAGTGAAGGAAAAGAGCAGCGGTGTTTCTTTCAGTTGGAACAACAACATAAAGAGGTATTCCTTTGTGGTTTTAATGACCCTATTGAAAACTATTTGGAATCTATGAGCAACATATATGTTAAAGTATTTTTGTCAGATGAAAGTTGTCTTTATCATCTGTTCAAACCACTTTTATGTTGGCTATGCATTCCATTATTTTCCGGGAAAATATCAAGAACAGGTTCAGTAAATCAGTTTCTGATATGGCTTCATTGGAAGCATGATTTTACTTGATTAAGCATCAGTACAATGGTTAGAGTAGGAGTAGATATGAGAATAAGCTCTTCATCTGAGCAGGTAGACTCTTTCAGTTATTTGTTGTTGAATAAGCAAAGCAGGCTACAGGTAGGCTACAGGCAGGCTACATGCAGGTCACAAGTTTGAAGAGATCAATTGTAAAGGCCAGATGACTCCATGCCCAATGGTAAAGGCCAGATGACTCCATGCCCAATGGTAAAGGAGACTGGAACTACTAGGTTCTTGGAGCCTCGCAGGGAGGTCTCCATCCCAGTTGGAGCCAAATGTTAGCGCTCAAATTTTGCTCAAAATTTGAGAGCACCTTTTTGTGCTAAAATTGCCAAATTACTTCAGTCATTTTCCTAAGTCATAATTTTTGAAATCCTCATCGAGTCTTTATGAGTTTTTTCAACTTTTTCCCTGAATTTCTATGATCCTTACTTTTAAACCTGCATGGCAAAAAACTACTTTTCATTAGTTTTTCTAGACTTTTATTTTAGGTTTTCATATTCTCAAATAAAAAATTATAAATTTTTTATTAAAAAGTTTAGTTGCCTTTTTACCAAAAAAATGGTGTGTGTGTGCACTAGTGAATTTTGTATTTACTAAACACCCTAACTATCAGTCTATACCCACATAACATGCATTATACCAAAGTCTACCAATCTATATGAAGTTATGAACCAACACATAAATTACCAAAGCCCGGCTCAAGCGCCCAGCCTGTTATTCTCCATCTCTCATTGAATTCTTATGTTATCCTTGACGCATATAAAGATAATGATCTCTAATTTACCGAGATATGTGGGATATGTCCCCTGAGCCATTTTTTAAAATAATGAAATATACAGGCTGCCAGGCACCATGTAAATGAACAGGTGTTAATTTCTGATCTTAGCTTGATGCGCAGGTGCCCTAAGAATGAAGAAAGCTTGGTTTTTGAGCATTGGACAGGTGATAGCATCCGCCAAGTGTTTTCAAAGTTCTAGATGTGCATACAGAGGTGAAGGATGCATGCAATAAGTTGATTGGTGATATGTTGTCGATTCTTGACAAGTGATCCATAGCGACCTTTTCGTTCAACATTGCAAAAAGGAGACTGGAGCTTTGGCTCTTTTCAATATGTTAAGAAATATATTTTCAAGGGTTCCATTGTCGGATTCGGTTCAGGGTTTGTCAAAAGGGGAATGTTCGAGATCCTCCTTTCATTGCATTTTCATATGCAGCTTATTATCAAGGCTCATATGTCTCTCAACACTGGACTGGTTGTTGGTTTTCACAATAGAAACAAGTTTGTTCTCATCACCATCTACAAAGCCTGTCACTCTAAAATCATGGTGTCAAGCTGGGTTTCATATCAGGATTTGTAAAGGATGCAAAATAGAGATTATACTAATTCAAGTCGTGGGAGGATGATGGTGCGCTCCTCTCTATGAATGATGTTTGCACAAATAAAGAATGGAAAACAACTATTCAGTTGTTTGGTTGGGAGTCATCGATAAAGCTACACTCACAAACAAAAAACAAATCAATTATCCATAGATTGAGAGCATCTTATTTCTTAAAGCTATATTATTTCATGCAGAAGAAATTCATAATTTTGAATCTGTGATAAGGTCTATGGGAGAAGTGGAAGCGATCAGGAGAAAGACAACACTAAGTTGTATAGGAAAGTTAGGCAACTGAGAGTTAAATTGATGCAACAAAGACCCCAGCCTGAAGCACACCCAGACTTGTAAATCTTAGCGGAGACAGCCATCAACCTTGTTGATAATCCAGAGCAGTAAGAAACTAGAGAAAATGCAATTTTGAAATTTTGAAAACCAGTTTCAAAACAGAGCTTTCAGTGGCTTAGGAAAGCTTTCATAGATGTTTTTAGCCACTGAAAGCAGAGCTTTCGGTGGCTTACAGGTTAAGATTTATGGCTCTTTAGCCACCGAAAGCGCGGGGAAGGGCAGAATGTTATTCTTTTTGCACGGATCTAAGTTTTTTGGTCCCACGTTGCATTGAGATGGTTTATTAGAAAAGACAATAATTTCAAGATTTCAAATCATTATCCTTTCTCGGTATTAGAGGAAGAATACAAAGTGAGAAGATTAAAATCCCTTTGCTAGTTTTGGTCAAAGATCTCCTAAGCTGTCAAAGGAAGATTTCCAGTGCTTTGTAATCACCTTTAAGGTTGTTGAAGATGCCAGATATTATTGTAGCTGTCGAAGATTGTTGAAGATCACAGATTATAATTAGGATTTGTTTCCTTTAAGTTAGGATCTAATCTTATGATTTGAAAACTGTTTTGACTTTGTTCTATTATTAGTATTTTAGATCCATTTTAATAGGATCTGAAACTGCTTGTAAAGGCTATAAAGCCTATCAATTTTATAGACAAAGCCTATCAATTTTATAGACTAAGGGATTTGAATCTGGAGACTAGACCATGCTGATATTGTACTGAGACCTTTTACTATAATACAAATCACAAGTTCCTTTCACTGTTTATGTCAAATTATCATTTTTCTCTCTTTTTTTGTGCTTGACTGATTACTGTTGTCTAAGTTTATCTAGTTGAAAATGACTGTCATCTCATTGGTCAACTCATAAACACTGATTTAATAAGTAATATGTGCTATATTTATTCATCCCATCACACATCTGATCTGGTTGATAGATATAGACTTTCTTCACCCACCACTCGGTTACTCATCTGATTATACACTTTTGAAAGCATTGTCTCATCTGGTTATGTATTTGACTGTCTTGAGAGTAAGTCAGTTATCTAGTATCACATTTGATCCAATAAACACATAAAACCAAAACACATTTTAAGTTACCAGGCTTCTTCAAGCTACAATCTGAGAAGGAATCCTGGAGTGATAACACCTGCATCAATATCATTTCCATAGAGACTAGAAAAGTGACAAATACTCCAACGAGCACGATATCCTTTTTCTTGCTACTGATGTCTGCCATGATATAAGTCTCTTTTGTCTTCTCCTTTGAGTCATTGACAATCACACTATTTCATATCCTACCGCACCTTCAGAGAGTCTAAGAATTTATGCCTTGTTTTCTCAAACATTGAATGGATTGGATGAGTATATATGGGAAAATTTGATCGGTGGCACATTTAATGCTCAACTAGAACCTCTTTCAATGACAATCCATGTATTGAAGTGTTTCAATGAGTCGAAATAATGTTGGTAGAGAAATGAATTTTTTTTTTAATGTTAATGTTGCAGAGAGGTTATGTTGTTCATATCTCGGTACCAAAAAATCTAGCTCAAAACACGTGTATCTCTCTTAGTGCACAAACCCCTTGAGCCTGGATTTAAAGTCGGATCCCCCTCCAACATTATGAACATTGTAGCCTCGATAATCCCTCCCATTCAATAATTCACTGGTTAAAGCAGGTAGGCTCACGGGATTGGAATTCAGCCGGTGTGATAAATTAGATTTCATTAAACCTGTTGCTAGAAGGAAATATATTGATCAATCCTGATCCGAACAGGAATAAATTTTGAATTTATTAGGATATGTAAATCCACTATATAGATAGGTAAATCTTGATAATGTTTATGAATTAACGGAAATGTGCAAAATCTCTATTAGCTTCTGTCATTCTATGAGTCTCTTCCTTTTTGCATATAGCATTGACATTCCCTCTGGAAGCATCCATTAATTCGTGACTCAATTTGAAATTCATATTTCAACCTAGACGTTCTCGAGATGCCCCTAATAACCAACGAATAGCAAGTACTTTTCCTTGTGTACTCAATGGGAACTCGATAAGTTGATCCACCTACACGTCTTGCTTTGACTGTTACATTGGGAGTTACTCTACGTATTGCTTGGCATAGAACACATAGTGGATTTTTCTCCGTCTTTTGTTGAATATTTTTGATGGCTCAATAAAGAATTCGATAAGCTAATGATTTTTTCCTGTTTTTAAGAATACAGTTAACCACCATGTTAACTAATCGATTATGATAAATAGGATCAGATTTTGCATTTTTTTTTCTGCGGTACTTCGCCATGACATGAGTGTGAAAAAGGTTCAAGAATCTATTTCATAAAGGTTGAAAATCATTTATTTTTGCATTTTGACTCCATATTGTAGGGTGGATCTATGAAGGTATGAAAGATCTCCTTTCATATGGTTTTCCACATGATTCTATCTGCATAGATGAGATATATTCTTTATGCATATAATTATGTTTACTCAATCTCGATTGAGTATCTGTTCCCTTTATTTATTTTTCTATGATTGGAAATCTTGTATTTTACATATCTATACCATCAAGTCGTTAGGTTTACAAAATAGTGTATAAAAAAATTGTTTCAAATCATTGCTATTTGACTCGAACTTGTTATAAAAAGGTCGAGGTATTTTTAATTTTATGTTGAAACAATCAGGGAAATCTTCGAAAATGATTTTGATATTGAACCTTGGACATACAATAGTTCCAAATCTCCTGAAAAATAAGATCGTTTGTTTTGGTGTAGCCTGCTCTAGTCCCCTTACAAAACAGTTGTTATTAGGTTAGCCATATACTTCACATGTTCCTAGCAATTCACATGGCATCATCATGAAATGATACAAGTATTAGATAAGTAAGAATATACAATGCACTAGAACGCCCTTG
>ML793867.1:180750-192195 GCA_009831015.1 Picea engelmannii | reverse complement strand
GCTAAAAAATGATATGTATGAACGTGATAAGGGTGAAGAGATGAAAAATGATATGTATGAATGTGATAAGGTCTCAATTTTCTTTTACACCTGCAGAGTTATACTCCGGTCTGAAGAATACTGCAGTGATGAAATTCCCAAATGGTTAACCAGGAAGAAATGTGTAGTGATTTGACAACCCGAACACAGTTGCGTGGCAATAGATCTTGTCTGTTTTAATTTTATTTTTTTATGTTTTTGTCCCCAAGGGTTAGGTCTTCAAGGGTTCTACAGACAAGGGTTTTCTCTATGCTATATCTCTCTGATATACGTGCGAGGTCCAATAGTAGTACTCGGCCCAATATCTCAGGGCACTAACTAAGGAGGCTAGATCGTGCCCTTAGCCGTACTACCCGACTACCCAGATACTAGAGAGTATCTTCCCGAGTATTGTTCTCGGTGGCACTATAGTAGTCAAGCGGCCAATCGGTTTATCTAAAGAGGGCTTCAGGTAATCTAGGTCGATCCGTACACAGGTGTTGTCTAATGCACTACCACTCAAAGGGGTACCAACATGGGTTACAAGGGTGGCCAACAGATGTGCGCTTAAGTACCACTTGTATTTCCTGAGTGTATGAATCCCTCAACTGTGGGTTTATATGTGTAACGACATATCTCTGTGGCTTAAAGACGCTGGAATACGTCTCTACCCTGAAAAAAAAATTAACCCACAATTTTTGTCGAGGAAAGTGCTCTGATACCACGTGTAATATTCCATATATATAAAGCATGCAGAATAGAAATAAAATGCTTAAAATGGCAGATAAACAACAATATAACCATAACAACACCACAATAATACTGAAATGATATCAAAATAACACTAGAAAGAGCACTTTGATTCTAAGAGCAATGTTGACGGGCCTATTCGAGGGGGCAACCTCCAGTCGAGCAGAGCTCTATTACAATAATATCCAAGCTAGGGTTCGCATACCCTCAACTCCTATTTATACTAAATATGTCTATCAAAAGAAGCATCTAGAGGAAGATCCTTCTAGAAGCAGAAGCTTCTATTAGGTCTTCTTACATTCGACTTATTCTACTTTATTGCAAGGCCTTATTAATATTGACCTTTATTACATCCAAATATATTGTTCTACCTATGTGCGGGTTAGGTCCCTAACACTCTGAAGGCATTTTTAAAAATAAACAGGAATGTAAAAAACCCTAGACATCCAAAAACCTAACCGTAGGAGATGAAGCGCCAAAAGTCACGTGGGCCCCGTTTGGGTAAGTTAGTACATCAACTTCTTGGGGTCGTAACTTTTGCATACGATCTTCGTTTTAGGTGCATGATAGCGTGTTGGAAAGGTCTATCTGAGGACTACACATTTTGTTGCAAACCATAAAAATTCATTTTCGATTGTGGCGAGCCATAAAAACGTTGTTTAGGGCCTCAAAATGGCCCCGCAAGTCAGGGACCCGAAAACTAGGAAACAAAAATTGCCAAACTGGAAAACTGCCAAAATGAACCAATTGGAATAGGTGGGAGGCCACCGACATCCATCTGGATAAATCCTCCCCCCTTAGGAAGCAATGGTCTCCATTGCGTTGAGTCCCCCATCAGATGAGGAAATTTCTGTTGAATTTGGCCTTGGGTGAGCCACTTGCCATGGTGCAGGAGCTACCATGCTTTGACAACTCGATACAGCTGGATCCTTTGTTGTCGAGTGCCCTTGATATGTGTGTCCACAATATGATCACTAGATGCATGTTGCATGGAGTTAGGGTTGAGATCTGTTGGTGTCAACTGCTCTGCTATCTCTGAGGTGTCCAATAATGGTGGGAAATATGGCTGAAGGAGAGCCACGTTGAAAAATGGGTGCAGGCCAAGGAAAGGGGGAATGTTGAGCACAAAATAATTGTCACCCACAGCCTTGGTGATGGTGTATGGCCCATACCAGAGTGGGTGAAGCTTTCGATGGGGCCCTGTAAAGCGTTTTTTCTACAAGTGCAACCAAACTTTGTCGCCCACCTGAAACTTATGTGGCACCCGATGTTGATCATGGTATTGTTTGTACTTAGCATTGAACTTCTGTAAAATATCCTGAACCTGTTGACAAATGTGTTGGATCTGCTCAATGAAACAGGTGGCTTTGTCAACTTCTAGTGGAGTAGGGGACGAGTCAGCCGAGGTGGTCACCAGGGGTAGTGCAACATCCATGGGGCCCAATGGTTGGAATCCCAACCCCACCCGAAAGGGGTTGTGGCTAGTTGAGTTATCCAGGGCTCGGTTGTAGCTATGTTGGACATAGGGAAGACTCTCATCCCATGTGCGGGGGTGCTTGGAATTGTACATGCACTGGATATGTACGATCATCCGATTGATGACCTCAGTTTGGCCATTTGTCTGGGGGTGGAAGGCAGTGGATTTGGTGAGCTTGGTATCCAACAGTGACCAGAGGCTCGACAAGAATGTGTTGAGGAACCGATTGTTCCGATCTGAGACAATGGTTTGTGGGATCCCAAAGTGTACCCAGATGCGTTCAAATAAGAGCTTGGTAGTGGCCTTTGTAGTGATGTTCTTCTTGCAGGCGATCATAATCGCCATCTTGGAAAAGCGGTCAACAAATACAAAAACACATTCATTTCCCCTCTTGGTGGATGGGAGGCCTGACATGTAGTCCATTGAGATGGATTCCCACAACTTTTCAGTAGTAGAAAGAGGGGTGTACAGGCCCTATTTCTTAATGATCGGTTTGGCAATAGCATAGGCGTTGCAGGATCTGATATACTTGTCAACATCCTGTCGAAGTTTCGGCCAGTAGAAATGTTTCTACAGCACTGCCACCCAACTGTAGTGAGCTTCCCAAATCATCTTCGTGTGCTCGCTTGATGGAATGTAGAGATGGCCCAGACAACACAACAGCCCGTCCCGAAGATGGAATTTAGCGACCATTGAGTTTTCTCGCATCATTTGGTAGGTGGTGGAGAAGTCAGGGTTTTTCTCATAGAGGTGGGGCCATCCGGAGGTCTCATGGCCGCAAGAGTCTAGCACGATGGTAAGTACGGTGACTGGAGGTCGGCTGAGGAAATTAGCAACTCGGTTGGTACTTCCTATTTTATACTTTATGTTGAGGTAGAACTGCTATACGTATGTGGACCACTTCTGATGGCGGTCATTCTTAAATTTTCCTTGGGTCTGCATGAACTGTAGTGGCTTGTGATCAGTGTGGATGATTGTCTCCTTCCCCAGAATGTAGTGTCTCCACTGGCGGCAAGCGTGCATAATGGATTACATTTCTTTATCATAAGTAGGGTACTTACGAACAACATCTGATAGTGTCTCACTAAGATACACCATAGGGTGGTCATGTTGAGTGAGAACGATGCCCAAAACATAGTTTGAAGCATCTATCTCGATCTAAAAGGGATGTTGTAGGTCCGGTAATGAAATTACTAGGGATGAGCACAAATGTTGCTTCAAGTCATAGAAGGCTTGTTTTGGGGACATGCCCCACACAAATTTTGCCTTACCGCCACCCCTGGTTACTTGGATAAGGTCTCATGTGATATGAGAGAATCCTAACATGAACCTATGATAGAAATTGGCGAGGCCCAAGAAGCTCCAAAGCTTAGTGAGTGTGGTTGGGGCTGGCCAGTCACGGACGACCTAGATCTTGGCTAGACGCGGAGATTGCTTCCTTGGCAGAGCCATCCAATGGTGTAGGGTTGTGGGTGAGACGTTGTTGGCAGGGCCAACTGCTTGATGACCTCTACTAAGATGAGGTTCTTCTGGATACTACTATCAACGATGAAGTGCAACATAGTGCCTTTTACCCACATCTGTGAATGGAAAAGGCACTCGCCTTCTTCTGGCTCATCTGGTTCACTAGGCTGGAGGTTGGTGGTAGCAACGGTGGCATTGGGTTCCATGTCAATGATCTGTCTTCCCCTTTCTGGTTCTGACTCAGAGTTAGAACCCGCATCTGATTCAGAGGCTTTCACTTCAGCCACCAACGACTGATTTGAGTGACAATCAACAGTGTTATGCCAAGGGATCTTATGGAAGTCGCACCACTTCCGAATATCCTTCTTTGTCTTTTTGGTGTCCTTCTTTGCTTGCAGCTTGGGTTGGTTGTCCTGATATTGTCCATATTTTCTATGTCCTTTGTTCTGTAGGTTGGGGCCGCCCTTTCCTGGTTTTTGCTGCGAGGGGTTCTCAAGCCCAAATTGTCTCTTCTTTTGTTTGAGCTTCTGCTCGATTTTGACGGCATATCGATAGGTCACGCCCAAGGACAATATGTCCATAAAATACATTTCGTTCTGGATGTATCTATGCATAGCACCTCGATACTTTAGCACTAGATCTCACTCTAAATATTTGATACCCATCTTGTTGCACAGGGTATGGAAGATATTTGTGAAATCTGGCACTGCTTGGTCTCTTTCTTGCCGCAGTGTGGTCCATTTGGTATACAAGTCATCATAAATTCTAAAAGGGTAGTATTGTTCCTTAATAATATCCCTAAATGATTCTCAGGTGGTCGCAACTGTAAATAATTAGGGTTCCTCTATTTCCTTTTGCTCACAGAAAGTTTCCCACCAATCTTTGACATGGGGAACGACTTTGAGGAGTGCAAAAGTAATTTTTTCTCTATATGAAAAGATATGGACAAAAAAATACCCTTCTAGTAGAATCCACCACTTGTCTACAAAATATGCATCTATCTGGCCTTCAAATATATGAATATCGAAGTTGATTTTTATGTTGAAGGGGGCGAGGCCTTCGCTCAAGGAAGATGTGTCCCTTGTTGGTAGTCGTCGAAGGATTTGCGTGAAATTTCCCATCATCTCTTTCCTCTATTGCGTGAGGGTTTCCTCAAGCAACATTTTGAAAGGATCTCATGTCCTGTCATCTTTCTTTTCTCCTGCCATGAGAGGTTGTTTGGGTGTGTGAGAGATTTTGTCCTCAAGTGAAACAAGAATGAGACCCAATTCTTTGTACCCTGACCTTGTTGGGGACATACATTAAGATGACATGGAGCAGACTACTCTGATACCACTAATTCGGATTTTAGGAGCAGAACGAAATGAATATAGATTATTAAAATATTCTTAACACAGAATAACAGAGATACAATAAAATAAGTTTTCTATTCAATAAGTAAATAAGCTGGAATTGTAAAATGCAGCGGAAAACAAGCTTACTGGAATGGTGGCGGCTTATCTCTAAGAAGGGATGTGAAGGTTGCGCTCATTCGCGAGAAGATGATTAAAATGAGGATTTGAAGGCCTTGTTTTACAATAAACGGGAATGTCAAAAACCCTAGACATCCAAAAACCTAACCCTTGGAGATGAAGTGCCAAAAGTCATGTGGGCCGCGTTTGGGTAATTTAGTACATCAACTTTCCGGGGTCGTAACTTTTTTATACGATCTTTGTTTTAGACGCACGATATCTCGTTGGAAAGGTCTATTTGAGGACTACACATTCTGTTGCAAACTATTAATGGCTATTTTTGATGGCGGTGAGCCCTAAAAATGTTGTTTAGGGCCTCAAAACGGACCCACAAGTCAAGGACCTAAAAACTAGAAAACAAAAACTACCAAACTGGAAAACTACCAAAATGAACCAGTTGGAATAGGTGGGAGGCCACCAAAATCCATCTGGATCAACAATCGTGCATAATTGCATGAATAGACCATGAATTAGCTTCCCCATGTATTCAATCTTTAGAACACAATTATCAAATAGAGGTATAAGAAAAATCCAAGAGCTCTTAATCCGTCCTCAAGCTTGACAAAAATATACAAGAGCAAATTCTTGGTTATTTAGCCTCCCTCCTCCACCATTGAGGGTGAAATTGAATTTATAACATTTCCTAGTCACTACCCTAGGGTCATTCCTCTTCTGGACTCCTCGCTTCCTCTTTATCTCGTGAAGTTACATCCATTCTTCTTCCTAAAATATTTATTTTCTCAGCATATGTGTCTTTATTTGGACTCTTCACCTCCTCTCTTTCCTGTCAAAATGAAATATAGTCAAACAACAACGATTAAAATATATAATTCAAATATATTTGAGTAAATACGAGACATTAACAGATGCATAAATTAATTAAAATCCGGGAAATTTGTAAGAATGAAAATATATTTAAAATTATTCATCGAGCCATGATCTTTCCAATGAGCTCTTGTTTTCCTGATTTGGCCATCAAAAACTCAAGTTATGGGCCATGGAAAAATTCATCATCAATATCCAAGAAAAATCGTGCCTCTTCTCTTCTCAAAATTTTTGGGCAATTATATTGTCAATCTGGAAAAAATAATACTTATAGCATGTTCTTGACTCCTCCATCTTTCCAACGAGCCATAACATGCACAATTTGGCCACTTGAAACTCGAGATATGCCCACTAGAAGCGAGCACTCAACAGTCGTCGATCTCATTTCTAATTAAATCTTGACAATTTATCTTACAAGCTTTATTTATCTATCCCACACGCATTGTGGGAAGTGATTGCAAGCGGTTTATAATGTTTCTCCCTCCAAACGTTATTTTTATGTGGAGTTATGGGAGGTATGGAACATTGAGCCCGCATTAATGTTTTGACTTAGAATACAGATAGAAAATAAAATAATAAAAATAAATAAATAAACCATATATGTGAAAATCCAAAAATAATAAAATATTGATCACGAAATTATCATGTCCAAAAATCTTGAAAATAATAAAATAACCCAAAATCAAAATGTTTGTCTAAAGGTGTTGTGAGAAGGGATGTCTGAAGGTGTTACGAGAAGTGGGGTTTCGATAAAATCTCCTGAAGTAAAATCCCAAAATCAAATCTCCTTAAGTTATTTTTTCTTTTTGGAAAAAGTGGAAGGGGAAACGAACCATTGTGATGGATGGCCTTCCAAATACATATCATTGAAATAAATGAGATTTGTAATGAAGAGATAAATAGGGATATGCAAGGAGAACACATGAGGACAATAGAAAAAATGAAAGCTCGAAGAGGGAAACATGCTTGAATATTGGTGGACGAAGGAGTCAAGGAGCATGGATCCTATCCATGAAGAGTGAAGGCGCCTTTGAGCCATGCCCATCTATAGATTTGTATTGTATGTGAGTAACAATACACAAAATTTGTGTATATCTCACCCCTTTGTATTTATCTCATGAGCTTAATTAAAGTGTGCATTAAATGTTGGAATCTATGTGTATTTCTTTCAATTTCATGGCTTTGGTGTGGGTTCATTAATTTTTGATGTGCTCGAACACTTTTTGCTACCAATGTGGTATTTCTTGATGTGTTGGGTGTGATTATTAATTGGTGGATCATTACATGATAGCAACAACAATCTTGTCCTATAAACATATCTTGTTGGGCGTTTTTCCTTTACCCACGGGTAAAGGAAGATGCATCCCCTTTTGGTAGTCGTCGAAGGATTTGCGCGAAATTATCCATCATATCTTTCCTCTATTGCATGAGGGCTTCCTCAAGCAACATTTTGAAAGGATCTCATGTCCTGTCATCTTTCTTTTCTCCTGCCATGAGAGGTCGTTTGGGCCTGCGAGAGATTTTGTCCTCAAGTGAAACAAGATCAAGACCCAATTCTTTGTACCCTGACCTCGTTGGGGACATGCATTAAGATGACATGGAGCAGACTGCTCTAATACCACTAATCCAAATTTTATGAGAAGAACAAAATGAATACAGATTATTAAAAGATGCTTAACACAAAATAACAAAGATACAATAAAATCAGTTTTCTATTCAATAAGGAAATAAGCTGAAACTGTAAAATGCAGCAGAAAACAAGCTTGATGGAATGGTGGCGGCTTATCTCTGAGAAGGGATGTGACGGTTGCGCTCATTCGTGAGAAGATGATTAAAGTGAGGCTTTGAAGGCCTTTTTTTACAATAAACAAGAATGTAAAAAACCCTAGACATCCAAAAACCTAACCCTTGGAGATGAAGTGCCAAAAGTCATGTGGGCCGCGTTTGGGTAATTTAGTACATCAACTTTCCGGGGTCGTAACTTTTTTATACGATCTTTGTTTTAGACGCACGATATCTCGTTGGAAAGGTCTATTTGAGGACTACACATTCTGTTGCAAACTATTAATGGCTATTTTTGAAGTGCCAAAAGTCATGTGGGCCCCGTTTGGGTAAGTTAGTACATCAACTTCCTGAGGTCATAACGTTTTCATATGATACTTTTTTTAGGCACATGATATCCCGTTGGAAAGGTCTATTCGACGACTACACATTCTGTTGCAAACTATCAATGGTTATTTTTTACAGTGGTGAGCCCTAAAAACGCTGTTTAGGGCCTCAAAACGGCCCCACAAGTCAGGGACCTGAAAACTAGAAAACAAAAACTGCCAAACTAGAAAACTGCCAAAATGAACCAGTTGGAATAGGTAGGAGGCCACCAAAATCCATCTGGATCAACAATCGTGCATAATTGCATGAATGGACCATGGATTAGCTTCCCCATGTATTCAATCTTTAGAACACAATTCTCAAATAGAGGTATAATAAAAATCCAAGAGCTCTTAATTCGTCCTCAAGCTTGACAAAAATATACAAGACCAAATTTTGGGTTATTTAGCCCCCCTCCTCCACCACTAAGGGTGAAATTGAATTTATAACATTTCCTAGTCACTACCCTAGGGTCATTCTTCTTCTGGACTCCTCGCTTCCTCTTTATCTCGTGAAGTTACATCCATTCTTCTTCCTAAAATATTTATTTTCTCAACATCTATGTCTTTATTTGGAATCTTCACCTCCTCTCTTTCCTTTCAAAATGAAATATAGTCAAACAACAATGATTAAAATATATAATTCAAATATATTTGAGTAAATACTAGACATTAACAGATGCATAAATTAATTAAAATCCGGGAAATTTGTAATGTCAATTAAGAATGAAAATATATTTCAAATTATTCATCGAGCCATGATCTTTCCAATGAGATCTTGTTTTCCCGATTTGGCCATCAAAAACTCAAGTTATGGGCCATGGAAAAATTCATGGTCAATATCCAAGAAAAATCGTGCCTCCTCTCTTCTCAAAATTTTTGGGCAATTATGTTGTCAATCTGGAAAAAATAATACTTATAACATGTTCTTGACTCCTCCATCTTTCCAACGAGCCATATCATGCACAATTTGGTCACTTGAAACTCAAGATATGCCCCCTAGAAGCGAGCACTCAACAGTCGTCGATCTCATTTCTAATTAAATCTTGGCAATTTATCTTATAAACTTTATTTATCTATCCCACATGCATTGTGGGAAGTGATTGCAAGGGGTTTATAATGTTTCTCTCTCCAAACATTATTTGTATGTGGAGTTATGGGAGGTATGGAACATTGAGCCCACATTAATGTTTTGACTTAGAATACAGATAGAAAATAAAATAATAAAAATAAATAAATAAACCATGTATGTGAAAATCCGAAAATAATAAAATATTAATCACGAAATTATCATGTCCAAAAATCCTGAAAATAATAAAATAACCCAAAATCAAAATGTTTGTCTAAATGTGTTGTGAGAAGGGATGTCCGAAGGTGTTATGAGAAGTGGGGTTTCGATAAAATCTCCTGAAGTAAAATCCCAAAATCAAATCTCCTGAAGTTATTTTTTCTTTTTGGAAAAAATGGAAGGGGAAACGAACCATTGTGATGGATGGCCTTCCAAAGACATATCATTAAAATAAATGAGATTTATAATGAAGAGATGAATAGGGATATGCAAGGAGAATGCATGAGGACAATAGCAAAAATGAAAGCTCGAAGAGGGAAACATGCTTGAATATTGGTGGACGAAGGAGTCAAGGAGCCTATCCATGAAGAGTGAAGGTGCCTTTGAGCCATGCCCATCTATAGATTTGTATTGTATGTGAGTAACAGTACACAAAATTTGTGTATATCTCACCCCTTTGTATTTATCTCATGAGCTTAATTAAAGTGTGCATTAAATGTTGAAATCTATGTCTATTTCTTTCAATTTCATGGCTTTGGTGTGGGTTCATTAATTTTTTATGTGCTCGAACACTTTGTGCTACCGATGTGGTATTTCTTGATGTGTTGGGTGTGATTATTAATTGGTGGATCATTACATGATAGCAACAACAATCTTGTCCTATAAACATATCTTGTTGGGCGTTTTTCCTTTACCCACGAGCCTCCCATAGCCATCTATTGCTTGTTGGGCATTTTTACTTTTCCCATAGGATCTCCACAACCATATCTTGTTTGCTAGGTATTTTTCCTTTATCCACAAGCTACCCACAACCATCTATTGCATGTTGGGATTTTTCCCTTTGTCCACATGCTCTCCACAAATATCTCTTGTTTGCTGGGTGTTTTTCCTTGCCCTTGGGCTGCCCATAACATTTGGTAAATGGTTCTTGTGCCTTGGAAAATGATTTTCACTCCCACTTTGTTTTCTCCAACCAGTGGGGCGATGCTATATGCATACAAAGGCACCAAATCCATTTTTACACTCGCATCAACTCTCTTTTTTCAAACACGATCCACAAATCCATTTTTGCACACAACCAAATGGTGATTCCCTCTTTCAATTATTCTGGTGTTTCCTTGGAATGATTTTTTAGGGTAAAATATATGTGTAATGTGTGTGTGCCATTGTATCTTTTCTATTTTTATTAAGAATCCATTTGTAGTAATTTATTGTATAGGGTTAAAATCTACATTGTGGAATCAGAGCAAGGTAAACATGAACTCTCTAGTGAGAGTGGTTTGATAATGGGAGCCATGTAGAGAGAGAGGCAAGGAACGTGATTGAGGCTCGAGCAAGAAAATTTGGTGGCATCAAAGGAAAATCCCTAGATCACTAGCTTGCATGATGGTGTCGGTCTTAGAGATGATAACCTAGGTATATTCTTGGGAGGCATGTAAGTGTGTATGGATGATGATCCAAAATGACTTGGTGCATAGTTGGTGTTTGGATTTTATTTTCACCTATGTGTAGGTGGCATGAAAATGAGAAATGGTAAGGATAGAGGATGGCGACATAAGTGTTTGGATAGCAACAATAAAAAAATTAGTATGGAGTTGAAAGTATTTATTGCATGTAAATGGGCATACGATTGTAAGACCTAGTTAGGCATGCATACCCCTGGTAACTTATTGGTAAAATCTAGATGTAGATCTAGGTGATAGGGAGAGAATGTGGGATTCCTAGATACGATGGTTATAAACTTTGAAGGGGGGTAGGGCCTGGAGGTGAGCAATGCATACTCACTTGGCCAATTTGGTCGGATGTGGTCATGGGAAACCCAAAGTCAAGGTTAAAGGGGGCAATATTAGGTTAAACTTGACTCAGTGAAAGAGTCAAAGTTGTTAAGTGAACAATAGTGGTTTTGGAAAATATCTTTAAATTTGATTTTATATAATACTTTTATGTATTCATCATCATTGTTAT
>ML793867.1:119715-166769 GCA_009831015.1 Picea engelmannii | reverse complement strand
AGGCTATCAGATGACCAAAGGAGGTCTACTCACCTACAAAGATAGACTGTACATTCCCAATTGTGACGACTTGAAGAGGTTCATCATGGATGAACTACATAAAAGACCCTACACTGGTCACCCAGGATACCAGAAAATGATTACCGCCACCCGCAAGCAATTTTATTGGCCGGGATTGAAGAAGGACATAGCCAAATATTTGGCCCAATACATAGAATGCCAACAGGTTAAAGCAGAACATCGACACCCAGAAGGACTCTTACACCCTTTACCCATCCCAGAATGGAAATGGGAAACCATCTCCATGGATTTTATCACTGGATTACCAACTTCAACCAAACAGAAAGACGCCATTATGGTAGTGGTGGATAAACTGAGCAAGTCCGTTCATTTCATCCCCGTCAAATCAACCTGTAAGGCGATAAATATCGCCCAGATATTCATGAAAGAGGTATTCAGACTGCACGATAAGCCGAAAGAGATAATATCTGACAGAGACACAAAATTCACTTCCAAATTCTGGAAATCACTGATGACAGGTTTAGAGACCAAATTGTTGTTTAGTACCGCCTATCACCCTCAAACCGTTGGACAGACAGAAAGAGTAAATCAGATATTAGAAGATATGTTAAGGATGCATGTGATGCATCAGCCCAGGAAATGGGAAGACTACCTGCCATTGGTAGAATTTTCCTACAACAACGACTATCAAGCGTCCTTAAAGATGAGTCCATTCGAGGTCCTCTATGGTAGACAGTGTAATACTCCAGTCAGCTGGAGTAATCCTGTAAATAGGATTTCTATTGGACCCGATATGTTGAAAAAAATGGAACAACAAGTGACTCAGATAAAACAAAATCTGAAGGCCGCTTAGAACCGACAGAAAAGTTATGCTGATCAAAAGAGAACTCCAAGAGAGTTCCAAACGGGAGATCATGTATACCTCACAATTAAGCCCAGAAGGAGTTCCCTGAAAATGGGAGCTTGTGCCAAATTGGCACCCCGGTATTGTGGACCCTTTGAAGTTCTAGATAGAGTGGGACCTGTAGCCTATCGGCTAGAACTTCCTCCCACAGTAAAAGCACATAATGTTTTCAATGTTTCATTATTAAAGAAATATGTACATGATGCTAATCATATAATTGACTGGTCTGTGATCCAAGTGGAACCGGAGGGAGAATTTCTACCAGAACCCTAGTGCATACTGGACAGAAAGGAAACCCCACTCCGGAACAGAACCATTGCACAGGTCAAGGTGCAATGGAAACATTTTGGCCCAGAGGAGGCTACATGGGAAATGGAGGATGCTGTGAGACATGCATATCCGATTTTGTTTACTTCTGTACATGTAATTCATGTTAGTAGCTAAGAACATCGAGGACGATGTTCCTTTTTAAGGGGGAGGGAATTGTAACACCTTGTTTCCCCCAGTTTCTAAATATAACTGGACTAGCCAAGGACTATGGAAAACTCATAAGTATGAATATGTGATGTAAATGGACCTACAGGAAGAGGTCAATGAATGTGAATAACATTTTGAATCATTGCAGGACTGCTAAGAGGGGATGTGCAGAAAAGAGACCATGATGGCAGTGGAAGGCACCTGAAAAGGTGGCGTCAACTTCCACCAAGAATTAAATACCGTATTTGGACTCCACTGACCCGGAGAACCAAAAGCGGCTCGCTGGCCCTAAAAATTAATGGCTTGCAGACTGGTAGGCGGATGGCTTGATGAGGGATGGGATGGTGAACCGCCCATCCGTAGAGCCGTCAGGCCTGATCAATGCGAGGGAAATCGTGCCACATGCAACCTCGCGAGAGGATAAGGCGTATGAAAAAGGAAATTGAGAGGGCAGATGCGAGGAGAACTCTGGCATTACGCAGGGTGAGTGATAGCAGAGAGGAAGGATTGCAACCTTTGCTCCTGGTCACTTGTAGACAGAGAGACGCAGTCTCAGGGCATCGTGGTCTCAGCTCGGGGGTGGCTAATGGTAAATCCGCTGGGATTCGCTACACCTATGGTTGGGTGGAAACGAGCACCCCTCTCAGCAGTTGCACCCATTTTTGAAGTCACTTCTGATAAGTGTTTTGTTTACATATTGCCTCTTGAAATTCATAGAATGTTACATATATGTATACGCTCATAGACCTGTGAAATTGTGAACGATTTCAGTGTAAGAATGTCTATGCAGTGTTTTGATAAGAATTTATAAACATATTCTTATAACAGAAGAAGCCATGCATGATTTAATTTGATAAATGAATCTAAATTATAGGTTGAATTAAGTTAGGCTTCCAGCCCATTCTCGGGAAGTTGTTTCCCTTCACCCATCTCCCGGAAAGCCCCGGAATAGATCTCTTGTACAGATTTCCTCCTTGGAAAGGTTTACCCAGAACCTAGAATAGGAACTTGAAGGTGTAAGTCTTAATAACCTTGTACGAGGAGGAACGATCCTCTTAAAGAACTGAGATGGCATCTTAAGGAAGGAATGTTGAATCGATGGATGAGAATTCGTCGAGAAATCCACAGTTTCCCCACAACTGTTAGATTAGCAGGAGAAGGTAGGGCGTTAAAGGCCTTACCACCTGATTTTCCTGTGTCTTCATGGGTAGTGAAGAGTCTAGGGTCGTATATTCCCATGCTCCATGAGAACATCCGGACTGCTAATTTCCCCGTCTACAAAGTTGTGGAAGAGTGCATAAAGTGGCATCAGAACCATCGGATCTCACTGAGGTGCGATGAGGTTACAGCCACATCGGAGTCCAAGTTCGAAAGGCTGGTGAACCGTTGGATCAGCAGCTGAACTCCCGCTAACCGTTAGATCTGGCAGGAGTTACACCGGGGTTAAGTCCTAGTGAACAGAGGAGCGTCCCTAAAAAGTCATCGGGATATTGAAGTCATCGGGAACTCCAGAAGTGAAGAAATCTTGCCGCTTGGAATCGCGATCCACGATATCCTAGCAAGATTAGAGCCGTCCATCAGTGAGACACGTGTTAGGGGATTTCGAGGAGTCAGAATTCAGAGCATCGGGGATTTCGAAGGAAAGAAACCCTTGCAGTTGGGAATCGTGATACGTGAAATCCCGGCAGGGGAGTTGTGTGGGCCACATTTGAAGCTAGTGGAGGACAGGTGTCAGGGATCCGGTGAGAGCCGGGAAATCAGGGAATCATAATTTCTAAGGTCGAAGGATATGGGACATCAAAAGTCTCGAAATCCCGACAAGGATCTAGACCGTCTGTTGGCAGAGGACACATGGCGGAGATCAAGCGCCATCGGCGTTTGGCGCATCGAGAACTCGGCATTTCCAGGGACAAGAGGATGGGGAAGTCCCAGGTGAAAACCCCGACATAATCCGAGCCATCCATTCAGAGGGATAGGTGTCAAAGATCTGACGAGAGTCGGAAAATCGGGAAATCGACATTCCTGAGGTTGAAGGAACCAGGACATTGAAAAAAAAGGAATCCCAACAAGGATCTAGACCGTCCATTTGGAGGGACGCATGGAGGAGATCAAAGCGATTGGGAAAGTCCCAACAAGGGAAGCCATCCCTTGACATTTGGTTCATCGGGATATCGGGAATCCCGTGGACGTGGTGTTTACCCCTTATGAAATCGCGAAACGCGAAACCCCGACGGGGTAAGGTTGTGGACACGGGGTAACGGTCACGTGGACCAGGGCTGAGCCAGGAGGGCTAGCTGAAGTAGAGGCGCGTCGGGAATCGGAAAATCGTGAATCCCGTGGGCGTATGCACATCGACATCGAAAACCCCAAAACCCTGACGTAGAGGTTTGACTACAGTTCCGGGGTAGTGGTCACGTGGACCACAGGCTTAGCCTGGAGGGCTAATGCGCTAGGGGCACATTCGAAGGATTGCGAGTCTTGTGGGTGAATGAATTTTGACATTAGAAACCTCGTAGCCCCGATGGGAGTTATGACCGTGGTCATATAGAGGAGGCCATGCAACCAAGAGCTTAGCCTAGGAGGCTAACTGGCATTTAAGCGAGTCGGGATGGTTGAAAACAGAAACCCCGATGGAAAGGGACATAAGACCACAGTTATGTACAGAGAGTCGGGTAGGTAAATAGAAGACCTGTTGGATCGGGGATTGGCAATTTTTGCCGCCACAAGCTCCGGGGATTCTCATTATTGAGAAATCAACCAAAAACTTTGAATTATGGTAGTGGGTATGTTACACACGTGGGATGAATGACATCAGCAACTGACGTGGCATGGATGATAGAGCAGTGACATGGCAGACGTGGACCAATCGACATGTGACACATGGCGTATTGTGGTTGGATGTTGAGGTGCCATGTGGCCCAGTCATGGGCTGCCACGGGAGTCGAACCCCCGACCTCCCATAGCGCAATGGACTAACAGGACCGAGCTAACCACCCGGGCCCCTGTTGGTTCTTGTTATACATATGGGGCAATTTACATTTAAATTCGTTTGAAATTTCATTTGGCGGGGAAAAGGGTCGGGGCTTAGCCCCAGCCCTCGGCGCAAATATATGTTATATGACCACTGCATGAAACCGGGAGTGCAGGAATAATGGGATAAGGGCTTAGCCCTTGGACCCTGCGCCCATACGTAACCACCGCCAACAAATCAGGGGCTATCCCTACACAAAAGGCATGCAGGTAATTTGTTAAAGCCCTGGTCCTTTGACCATGCGCCACGACCGAGAGCCAGCAGAAAGAGGGGGCCAACGCATGGTGCGTGGCCATATGGAGGCCCGATATGACCAGGAGCGCGTGCCTAGTGGGGGTTGCGCCCGATTTTTGTCAATTTTTGGGTTTTTTCTATAGTTTATGGATTTTTAAAAGATTATATACCTATTTTAATTTATTGTCTCCATTTTTGGGAGATATTGGGCATTTTTGGAGCCCAAATTTTGGGAGGAAGTTGGAGATGAACAACCAACTTCAAATCTATATAAACCAGGCCTGTTTGAGGCCATGAAGGGTAGTCAGAGCAAAGTTATGTTGAAGGGAAGCCAAGCCAAAGCCATTTTTATGCAGGGAAGCTTTTGAGGAGCAGACGCTGTCAGGCCATTTCTGGGAGCTCCGGACGTTCTTTTTGCGTGTCATTTTCTTTGCAGGGTTCTTGAGATCTGGACGAACATGACCAGATCAGTCTTGTAGCCAATTGGCACAACAACAATGTATTTTTGAGATTTTGAACAGAAATAAAGAAGCCTCCCCCACAGAGACAAAGGCCCGGAGACGTAGGCAAAGTTGTGCTGAACTCCGTTATCAATCTGCGTGTTATGGTTTTCTGTCTATTATTTCATTTCAGATCTGCATAGGTGTATATGGCTGTCATAATTCCTCTTCTTTCCTCATTCTTTCACTAAGTTTCTAAAATGGTTAATTAACGCATGCAAAATTAAAACTCAACCATAAGTCGTTAAAAGATCTGACGAATCAGTTAGACAACGCAAAAATAAATTGGTTTTTCCAATTTTAAAAAAGGTAAGGGATTACTTGGATTTTTTTTAAATTTTATTGATGTGCTAAAAAAGAATTAACATAAACATTCCAAGATCATTGTAGTTTTGATGACTTAGAAGGTTATGAAGTTTGGTATTGTGAGAAATATTTTGAAATTGTGATCTAATTTAGGTATATGCACTACATTCTAAAAGAAAGTGTTTTTCATCTTCAAGTCTATTAGTGTCACAAAGATGACATATTTTTTAGTCTTGTTATTGCACAATTTGTACTTGCCCAAAGCCCAAGGCAAGTGAATGCAAGCCTGGCGTAACAAGGGGTGACCTATCACTGTCACCTTAATAGGAAACCTCTTTTTGTTTAGAAGTATATCATAGCTACCCCGAGGGAGACATTCCCAATGACCTAAAGGGATGATAAGACTAAGGCAAGGATGCAAGAAAATTCCCCTCTCACTGTACACTCAAGTCAATAGGTTCTTAAGGTCTTTAAGGGATGAAGCAATGGTGAAATTGGAGTGTACCTGCCCAAAACAAGACAACAAAGAAAATATGGTAGTTTTCAAGTAAAAAATATGATGTTAGTGCTTCTTGAGACCATGAACCTTCAAAAAATAGGCGAGTTGATATAAAGTTGCAACAATGTAACAATTTACAACATCAATGAGTATTTTGTAATAGCCACAAAGAATATTCCTTGAAATTGCTTGAAAAAGACAAGAAAATATAGCTTTAACTAGGCATAATGATAATTAATTGTCACAAGCGAATTTGGCAATGTTTGGGTAGCCTTAACTGTTAATTTTGTAGAGAATTTGTTGTAGTTAGATGGTTGTAGAAATATTTTGTAACAACAACAAGTTCTAGTGCTCAAAATTGCAAGAAAACACCATGTAAACTTAGCATTTATCAAATAGATTGTTTGGCAATTGTCACAAGCAATTTATAAATAAGTTATGTTATCCCCTAGCCTAGGGATAACTAATAAGATTATGTCTCAAGGCCCACAGGTCCTAGACATGGGGTACCAAGAGCCAGATCGACTTGAGCATGGCCCTGGAGGGCCCATCCTTTTCTTCTTCAGTGCCTCCACTTTGTCAGCAGCAACATCATCCATCATATTGGCCTGGTCTTGCAGCAGAAATGGGTCTTGATCCATGAGGTAATGAGTATGGGTATCATGGTATGTGTCACTCTGATTCTCAAAACATTTGAATATCTACATTTAATTCTTTTTACTTCTAACGCGTGCTTGGATATTATGCCTTTCCACTTGACCATACCTGGGGGGAATGATAGGATTCCCTAGTAAGTTGGTTCCCACAGGGTTTGAGTTTCCACTCGGGGGATTCATGAAAGGTCATCGTCTATTCCCACCATACTTACCATTTTTCATCTTTTTCCCGCTCATCCATCCCATACACTGGTCTGTGCATTGGGTTCGCCAAATTATCAAAGGGTTGTACCTCATCTTGTGGGAAGAAGGGGCTAAAGGCCCAGAGGGTAAAAGTAGCTAGAAAAAGATAAAAGCCAAAAGAATGAAACCTTGAGATTCTTCGCCCATGGATCCCCAAGAAAGAAATAAAAGGCTTCTCAACAAGAAACAGAGGGACCCATAAAAATAATAAATCAAGACCTACTTGGAGGATAGGGGGTCTCATCACGAGCTAGCCTATTAGGTCCATAGGCATGTAGTGGTATGACACTACCACTCAGTGGGTCACCATGCCAGAATAGTGGATCTTGGTGGCATAGCCAAGAGAAAGGGGGTCTCATCATGAGATAGCCTTCTCATTTCCGTGAAATGCTTGTGGGTAACATTTTCACCACTGGTCACCACACTAGGGTAGTGTCCCCGAACTAGCCTCTTGAAAGAAAAAGAAATAAGAATAAAGGATAAAAGGCATGAATGGGCTTGGAAACATTTTCATCCATGACAAGGTGCATCTCACCCTCTTCAGAGGCACCCACAAGTAAGCCATACATTTCCTTGTTATCACTGCACCCATTGCCCATACATCCCCTACCACCTCATCCACTTACATGGCCTGGATTTGAATTCACTCAGGAACATCCCACATCCAATGAACATTAGCCCAATAGGACATCCTAGAATCCCCTCCAAACTGGGCTTGTAGAATAACACAATGTCTTTGAGCACTTGTCTGGGTAAAGGGGGTTTCATGCACATGTTTAAACAACTTGATGATTATATGTGATTGACATTGCTATGATCCCTGTGACTTATGAGCTTATAGAGGGCATACTTGTTGATGTTGTAGGTCCACACCTGATGGACAGGTACATATGGGGAGATGATTAGTTTAGACCTCCATAGTGCTAAAATCCCACCAGATGGATGTTGAGACCCTAGCCAGAGGGAGAGACAGATCGGGAGTTTGCACCAGAGAGAGAGCAGGACGTTCCACCAAGGATGGCCTAGTAGGCCTGGACCCACGGGGGTATTTCCCTTTTAACCATGATGTAGACCTTGGAATGCCCATGAAATCACCCAGCATTTTGGATACTTTGGAGGCAGTTGTGTGCCAAGTGGCATGTGTGGCAGGATCATGAGGCCCAAGGAGGCCTAATGTTTTTCTCCAAGAGGCCAATTTTTCCCTAGAAGGGCCCGACGTCACCCTAAAAGGGCATGACGTCATCTTTAAAGCTTGATTTAAGGTTTTATTATGACATTTAATGTAAAAACTAGATATTATGTGTAACTAGCCTTGTCAGCCTTTTTGACCTAATTCTAGTCATTGTAACTGTATAAATAAGGGGAAAATCACTCTTATTTTTTATCATCTTTCACTCACACTTGTGAGGACTGAAATTTGCGCCCTATCTAGGGTTTCTTGGTTGAAATTTTAGGCACACTTATTGAGGAAGGCTAAATTTGGAGTATTTTGGCAAGTTTCTTGGTGGATGTGTTCAACTAGGGTTTTTCTTGATGATTCTTGATGT
Source organism: Picea engelmannii (assembly GCA_009831015.1). Lineage (NCBI taxonomy): Eukaryota > Viridiplantae > Streptophyta > Pinopsida > Pinales > Pinaceae > Picea > Picea engelmannii. The sequence goes on along the minus strand of ML793867.1, from coordinate 158,351 downwards.
ATGTAAGTGATATTTCTGCAATTCTTCTTAATTGAATGGTTATAGTCTTATTTATCTTGCATTTACATTAAAGATTATGAAATTTCTTGATTAAACCCTAGGAATACTAGCACATGTTATTGTCCTAGCTTTAAAAGCCTTTGCCTACTAGATATTGTCAGGAGGCCGATTTTCTTGAAGCAATTCCTAGGGCCTTGCCATTGCAACACCCTAGTTTTACTTGCTTCATCTTAGTCATTTTTTCTTCATAATTGAGTTAAAGAGGGAGGTAATTCTACTAAGGCCTAAGGATACCTACACCTTAGTAGCTAGTTTCCCCTAGGGTTTGATAGTTGGAGCCTTGGGTTATGTTGATGGGCGAAATTGATTGCTCGTCAACTGGAGGGGTGGATCCGGTCTGGGGTTGTCTAAATAACCCAATCCATTTGGGATGATCCACTTTGACGGGTTTAGAGGCTCTGTTGGCCAATCTAAGTCCTAGGAAAACAAAAGAAAAACTAAAACAAAACTAACTACAACAAAATATGTACAATTCTAAAATATATACAGTTCACTAAATAATGTTGCAAAACAGTAATTCTATGAAATTAAAAGTTGAGATATCAACAGAATTGAAATATATATACAATATTCACAAATTACAGATTTTAAATTGAAAACCTGCAAAAAATCATTTGTAAACTATCCTAAGACAACAAAGCTGTTGTTTTTTTATTTTTTATAACTTTTCTGTGAAAGAAGAGAAATGAAAACTAACTAAGCTGAGCAATTAAGATAACAATCTGAACTAATAAACTGAACTATATATCTATCTAGAGATACTGAGAATTCTCAAATATATTACATATGAAATTGCAGATAGCAAACTAACCTGAATTAATGCTTCCTATTTGTCCTGTGTACAGTAGTTGTTTTAGTTGTGATTCTGTAGCTGGTCTAATTTGAAAACATAATTGTTTTTAAATCAATCCAAAACTAACAGAATTATATTCGACCTATTAAACCAAATCTTTAATTACTAATTCCAAACAAAGCGAATCATTCATGCCACACCAAACCAAAACTTGTATGCAAATTTACACAAACGAAATCATGGTCTCTTAACCGAATGGTGACAGGGATATATGCAAAATGTCAAACGTTTGTTATTACCAATTCGGAGTAGACAGAATCGTTGGACAATTGGAAACCAACGAAATCATTTTTTGAATCAATTTCAATCGAAAACGAATATCAAACAAATCTTTGGTATGAATTCAATATAGATATAATATGTTAATCCAAAATTTGACAGAATCNTTTTTTTTTTTTTTTTTTTTAAATTAAAACCAACAGATTCGTTTTTGCGAATCAATAGATTACATTCTATTTGTCAAACCAATCTTTGATGTCAATGCATCTATAAACTACTATGCTAATTTAAACGTACAGAATCATTTCAAAAACAAACCAAACAGAATTGAATCAAACTAACTTGGAACCAATTCAATCGTTTATACTAATATGAAAGCAATAAAATTGTATCATTCAAAACATAGCTAATTTTAACAAACAAATCTTATGTTCATGATTCATAATGAAATCGTTTTTAGTAATCCAAAAATAACATAATCGTTTTGAATCTAAACCAACAAATAGGACTAATCGAAAGCAAACCCAATCGGTTATACTAACTCATAAAACAAAATCGATGTTTTGAAATACATACCTGGGAAGTAAGAAAATGATTCGATCAAGACAACTTTGAATTGACAAAGGCCGTTGCTGTGTTCACATTTCTGAAGACAACTGAACCGGTGGTTTTTTGTTTCTTCTCATTAGCTTGTATCCTATCGTTCTCCTTTGACAACACTGTAACTCGTTCCTCTAATGATTTAATCTTAGATTGCAACAGGGGAACATCGGTGTAGTAACATTCAAGCCAGGAATTGCATTGGGTACAAGGTGATTGATCGAGCCTTGGCATTACAGGCGAGGGTTCTTTCAAGTTACCAGGGGTGTCACTGTGAAGCTTAATTCCCGGGAATTTAGGATCGTTCTTGAGGCACGGAGGTAAGTTAGAAACATAGTCATAGGGTTCCATAGAGCATAGGCCACGAGAGTAAGGGTATTCTTCAGCCAAGAAGCATTCAACCTCAGAGTTAGAGTCCTTTCTCAAGACAATAGGTTTTTGGTCAGTGCTCTACTTGGGCTTGTTTCGAGCACACCTCGATATCCATCGTGCATTTTTCTTTCCCTTACTGTTGACACTAGTATCACCTTTTCCTTTCTTCCTTACAGGCCTTTTGATGGATTTAGTATTGTCTTTAGCACACAGGTCGACCATGGTATCAGGTAAGTCAAGGTTGGGGCAATTCGAGGGTTTGACAGGGGGTAGAAGGATATGAAGTGGCACGGCTGGCCCAACCAGAGTTTCAGTAACCACAACCTTGTCCACCTGGGCAGACTCAGGAGTGGCAAAGCCATTCCTTGATAGGAAGGCTTGCCAACAGTCACCACTAAGGCTCAAATGGTGGACGATAATGAGTTTGATCAAGTAGTGATGGAAAAGGCTACTATCAGCCTTCTCACACTTAAATCGCTTGGACATCCTGTAAAGACTATGTAAGAGATAATGTGGCATATTCAGAGGGTAGTCTATAAAATTCATCAATAACCGAAGATGATACAGAAATACCAGGCCATAATGACCTTCGCAGATCACAAACTGCTTAACAATTGCCAAAAGATCGTGCCACCTGGGTTTGAGGGCAGTGATAGGCATACCTCTATCACAACTAACAATCTTTCTCAATGTGAATAGGAGCGGCCATGGCAACTCATCTAATTTGGAGTTCTTAAACCACCTTTGCCCTGTAGCTGAGCTCAGGAATTCCTCATTTATCTCGAGCTGTATGTCTCTGACCTTAGCCCTGCATCTGTCGAAGGTGAGGGCAAACTGTTGGGCTACCGAAAGGTTGAAACCATCAAATCTTTGGATAAACACTAGCCAGCCACTATTTACCAAATCCTCACGAGCATTGTCGAATAGCAGGAGTGTTTGGATACCATTAGGCTCTATGCGCACCATAGGTGCCATGGGCAAGGGCACACAGTGAGTCGGGTAAATGGGCAAGGGTTTAGACAGGGTAAACACAGGATTGAAAGCTCAGGGAATTCCCCAAAACCAACAGAGGTGACCCGGGATAGAAGGCAGGCATTAATGCCCAAGTGTGCGAGGGTGGTGGAACGAAATCAACCCATGCAAAACAGTCATATCCAACTGTACAATCGACGATGCATATGGTGATTCAAATCACTATTGGTAGATGTTAAAAACAATGCCATTCAAACAATTAATGAAAACTATGGTGAGTCGACCCAAATATTTGCGCAAGCAATAGTGTTTGCATGGTCTTATAACCAAAACAACGTTTTGAATAAGGATTTGACCATAAAACTTATGCATTGTATGAAACTATTGAATTAAGGGTCTAATCATCATGTTGATACGTTGTTATGAGACCATGAATTTGATAAAAAACAATAGAACATCAAAACACCATTGAATCAAAGACTCGATCATAATGATTAGACCATCACCACAATCTTATAAAAAAATGAAGTCATATTAGCAACAAAAAAAATTCAAATGAGTAAAGGTTCTGGTGTCTTGCCAACTATGTGACTATAATTGAATTGGAAATGCAATGAACACATAGACAAGAGTGACCATAATAATCCAGTGACGATTTTAATGCTATTGGCGTGACTTCGAAATCAAAGTTTTCACACTTGCAGTCGTGAGAACGAGAACAAAAGGCAGGTGTGCAAATGTGCAAAATGATAGTGCTATTTTATTCAAAGATTACGATGAAAATCAAGGGTTCCAAAACACTTGGGTAGGAAACTTATAAGGATAAGATAAAAATGTGAAATGGCTGCCAACAATGGCGACACACTGGTAGATGTAGTTATCTCTGCCAAAAAGAACAAATTCAGATTATGATAATGAGAAAACTTCTAACTCAAAAACAACAACCAAAAAATTGTTTAAACATCATCATTAATCAAATATTCCAGCAATGCTTAAAGGATGAAAAATGATAACAGTCTTAAGATAAGAAATTCATGATATTAAAGGTAAATCTCCAATACTGTTGACAGAGCCACTGTTGTCAGCAGGCATCCATAGCCTCGATTGGGTTACCATTTAACCCACTTTGATATCTATATCCTGCTAAGAAGTTCCAGATCAGAATAAAGGAAATTTTTAGGTCATTAGATTTCATACTTACGAATTTTCATATACCTGACATTGCTTCGCTGCCAGCGGGCCTATTCAGTACCCCGACGAAGTTGTCTTGGTGTCATGCATGCATTTACCCACTGCCAGCAGACCTGTTCAGCATCCCGGTGGGTTTACAAGCACTTCCCACATCTCTTTTAATGATTTATTTGGTTTTTAAAAATATATAATTGAGCGGGGTGACGCTGAAAATTATGATATTTTTACATCTTTTTTACAAACCTTGAAAGATTTTTTTTTTTTTTTTAAACTATCCTTAATTAAGATTCAGAGATGGTTTGTTTGTAAAACCGACCTTCGAAAGCAGGGAAGACATCTTCTGAGGTATTCCCTTAAGGAACAGGGACAACGTAAGAAGATAATGGATGATCATGACAGGCTTCACTCATAGATCGAAATCAGTTAACTTCTTTCAAACAACAGTCTTTTCAACAGAGATGTAAATTTCAGAAGTATATTATAATTGATGTTTAGACAATTTTTTAGCAGTCATTTCAGTGAAAGAATTTTTTGTTTTCTTTGTCTAAACAATTCAAAATGCAGGTATGTGTATTTCCAAAAATAAAAATTGACAAGTACAAGGGGAAAAATCAAAACAAAAACAACAAAAGAAAAGCAAACAAAAGAAAAATATTTACATAGTATACAAAGGGTTGTCATCGAGCGAAATATCTTTTCAGAGCTTGGCCATTCACCGGATATGTGTCTGGCTGTCCCTCTAGATTCTGTAATCGGAAAAAGCTGGAACCCAATTTCTCAGCAATTAAAAACGGTCCAAGCCATAAGTTCTGAAACTTCGTGTGCTCTCCCTTTCCCTCACGCGGTTTGTCCCATTTTAGGACAAGGTCAACTACTTCAAAGTTTCTTTCAGAGGCAGAGTTGAAATAAAACCAACTTTTAACCACTAGTTGATGCTGATCTAACTTACGTTTAGCTTGAGCTCTTACCTCTTCTAGTTTCATTAAAGCATTAATTCAGTTCTCCAAAGGGGGGCAGTCTTCTTCTTGTATTTTCTATGATAACTGTAATGAGGGAAGAAGAATATGTGGTGGTAGAATTACTTCTCTGCCATAGACGAGAAAGAAAGGAGAGTTACCTACAACAATTTTTGGAGTCACTCTATCAGCCCAGATTGCGTTTAACAGTGCATTATGCCAATTTTTGTGATTTTCATATACCGTTCTCTTGATGATTTTAATCAGATTCTTATTTGTTGATTCTGCCGATCCATTACCCTGGGGGTAGTAGCTGGCAGAATACTTCAATTTAATTCCCTTTTCTAGAGCGAACTCACTCATCTCAAGAGACGAAAAATAAGAAGCGTTATCGAATACTAAACAGTCAGGGATACCAAAATGAGTGATAATATTCGAATTTAAAAAGGCAATTACCTGGCTAGTATTTACAACTTTTAAAGGGGCAGCCTCAGACCACCTGGTGAAGTAATCTGTGGATGTTATGATGAACTTATGCTGCTGTGAGGATGGCGGATTAATTGGGCCTATAATATCTAGACCCCACTGCTGAAAAGGAGAGTCTACTGAAACAGGCTGCAAAGGGAAAGCTGGTTTCTGTAACCACCCAGATGCCTTTTGAAAAATAATACACTTGCGACATAAGGCATGGGCATCTCTAAAAAGTGTGGGCCAGTAATAACCCGCTCTTAAAACTTTATGGGTAGTGGTGTCACTGCCAAAATGCCCACCAGCTTCTCCTGCATGCAATTCTAGTAAGACCTTTTCTGCTTCATCTTTCTCAAGACAGCGCATTAGTACTCCATCAAAATTTTGACGAAACAGAATACCATTAATCAAATGAAAAGAGGCAGATTTTAATCTTAACGCTCGTCTTTTAGTGGGATCCAGGTGACGGGGGGCTGACCCATGTTCAAGGCAGAATTTTATATCATCATACCATGCACTGACAGAGTTTTGTACACAGCAGATTGCATTTTGATTGTGTTGTCCCGGGTTATCATCAGTTCCTAAGTTTACTTTTTCATGCGTCAAAGAGGAACTATTAGTTTTACAGTTCACTGATCACCTAAACTTGTCGTGAAGATCATAAAATTTTTCTAATCTAACTACAGACTTAGGGATAGAGTTTACCATGTGCGATGAAGATTCAAGAGATCTTGGATCTGGTATTACTGTGAAATCGCAGAGATTCTCATCATGAGTGCATTCGTCGATCACTGAGCCTTGGAAAGTTTCTTCCATATGCAGAAAACTAATAATTTGTTGATCATCGTTGAAAAATCTCCAATTCGTGATGTTGTCGGGGATGGATGGCTGGAACAACAGTTTGACGGAGAATGCATTCGGGGACAAGCCTTCTGCAGGAAAGAGTTTCGAAGCTACATTAGCTAGTAAATCGGCTCCCGAATTATTCAATCTAGGAATAGAATTTATATTGAAATTAGAAAACGTATTCATCAAATTCCATACCTCGGATTGGTAGCTCTTAAGATGTGGAGATAAATAGTGGATAGAATTCTTTACCTATCTAACCACAATTTTTGAATCACCAAAGACAGTCAAATTTTGAATGTTCATATCCAATTTTCCCGAGGCCTTGCAATAAAGCCTCATATTCTGCTGTGTTGTTTGTACATTCAAACTCTAATCTGCATGCAATCAAATTTTTGTTGCCTGCTTGATCAATAATAACGTAGCCTGCTCCAGCTCCCTCCTTGGACTTTGACCCATCAAAGTAAAGATACCATATTTGATTATTGTCGGGTGCATGAGAATGTTGGATAGGAACTGCTGGCTGCATATATGCCATAATCTCAGAGTGTTGTTGTGGGTTAGTGATAGCTGAGGTCTCAGCCATGAAATTGCTGAAAAAGGTATCCATCCCTTGTATTTCCAGTGAATTGGCAAAAGGTCTAAATGGTTCATTGGGATCATTTAAATCTGTCACTGTGAACTTTAAGTAACGTTCATGATTTACCTTGATTTTGTTGGGCTTTCCGTTTCCGGGCAGCCACAAGTGACACCAATCTGTTACGAAATAGCCATGTAGCTGCTCCGACCAGTCTCTGCTCAAAAACATACCATAAACTTCTGGAATATCCACAACAATAATATCAATTACTTGATGAACTTTGGGGTTAGCTGATAATCTTATAAGCACATTCCTTAATTCGCCTATAACCTTAACATCAGTTCGATCAAGTTGTATGATCATTAAGGTGGATGGTTCAACTTCATCATTAATTTTCTGACACACAGACCATGGCATTACATTGGATGACGCTCCTGAGTCTACCATATAATTGTGCACGTTTCTATTAAAGATTTCGAAAGTTAACAAAAATGGAGGTACATTTCTACGAGTAGTAATGGTGGAAGTTTGTGGCTTTTTACTCGCAGTCTTTAAAGCTAACTTATCTACATTTGTTACATTATTTACAGGAAGGCCTCCCTTCTCTTGAGGATCAAAAGTATTTTTAGCGGGGTCTTTCTGAGGAACTTTGTTCTGAACAATCTTGTTACTGCTTGAATTACCGTTCATGTTGTTCTCTGCGATATTCTGTAACATTTTTTGTAGCAAAAACATAAATTTTAGCAATTCATAAACAGAAATGTTAGCCCTTAACTTTTTTAGATCTTCAACTAAATCATAATCTAAGTTTGGGTTTACATGACTCTGTTTAGTCTCAGCTGATTTAGACTGTTTTGGGGGTGAAGTCATGGTGTTTTTATAAGAAGGTTTGTTTGTTGTCTTACTCCTAGTATTGTAGGGATGTACCGTCTCGAAATTATCTTGAAAAATGCTATCTGAGAAGTGTCCAAAAAATGTTCGGAGAAGATTGATCTTCTTCAACTGTCTCTTGTTCAACTACTTCCTCAGGGATGTCAGGGGGCATCAAGTTATCCTGGGCTTCTAGAATTGTTTGAAGAGCGAATTGCAGGCTTTCTAGGTTTAGGCCCTCTGTATTCGAATTCGGTCGGTTGGTGGGAAAAGGCTTCCTAAATGGGGGTTTGTAAGGCCCTTTACTCGAAGAAGCTTCTTCGGCCATCCTTTTCGAATCTATAACTTGATTTGACAGTTTTTGAACGACTTTAGTTAAGTTTTCTAAATCCGAGCTTTCAGGTTGTGCTTTATTTTGAGAAGGTCTAGGGAGTATTTCGATCTTCTTTTTAGAAGATGAGCTAGTCTCTGTTTCGTTGCTAGTAGTGTCTTTTAAACTAAGGATGTCTTTTTCAATCTGGCTGGCCTCTTCGAAGGCCTCTAACAACATGGCTTTCTTAGATCGTTTAACCCAAATGGATATACTTTGATGCAAGGCTTTAGTATAGTATGTTATGATAAGATTCTTGGTAGGCATCGAATCTGTAGGGATTCTGTTCTTTAGTGTCAAGAATCTTTGATTAAAGTCTTTAATTTTCTCTTTTGGGTTCATTCTTAAGCTAGAAAGCTCCATAACTAGAACTTCTAGGGACTTATCGTCTCCGATTTTTTCAAGAAAGCAGGATTCGAACTTCTCCCAAGACACGATGGTATGGGGTTATTGGGAAAAGTACCATGTAGAGGCATTGCCCTCGAAAGTATAGGGGAGCAACCTACAGACTACGTCTTTGTGCTCAACATTGCGGAGTCTAATGGCTAACATAAACTTTTTAATGTGATCTTCGGCGATCTGTTTAGAGTCAGGGTCAAACTTGGGAAGCCACTTCTCTGGATGTTTGGGTAAGGGATGCTGAGCCCCAGGTACGGCTACAACATCCTAGTCGAGCCAAGGTCTGGCAGGATTGTTCTGGTTGGCCATTGGTGTAGGCGATGTGGAAGGCTGAGAAGGAGAATTGCCTTCGTCAGAAGAGTCTTCTCCCAAAGAAGAAGGAGGTGATGGAGGTGGTGAGGGTGGTATTCCATATCCTCCTGCAGCAGGAGTGATGATTGGATCTGTAGGATTTAAGGTGAGGTTAGTGCCTCCAAGTTGTTCTTTGATATCAGAGAAATCCAACGGTTGGTCCAAAGGACAGTTTGGCTGTCTTAAACGGGCGAGGGCACTATGCGTCTTAATGAGGGATTGGCGGACAATCTCTTTTACATCACCACCTGTAGGATTTGGAGTTGTTGGTTCAACGGTGATCCGTATATCATCGTTCGATGTGGTTGTTGTTTGAGGGGGGATGTTGTCGCTCGACTGACTTCTAGTCACTATAGGTGAGCGGTTGGGTGGTGGAGGAGTCTTACGACCGCCTCGTGCCATTAATGAATTTCAGGCCCTCCTTCTAGCGCCATTTGTTGACGGGCGAAATTGATTGCTCGTCAACTGGAGGGGTGGATCCAGTCCGGGGTTGTCTAAATAACCCAAGCCGTTTGGGATGATCCACTCCGACGGGTTTAGCGGCTCCGTTGGCCGATCTAAGTCCTAGGAAAACAAAAGAAAAACTAAAACAAAACTAACTACAGCAAAATATGTACAATTCTAAAATATATACAGTTCACTAAATAATGTTGCAAAACAGTAATTCTATGAAATTAAAAGTTGAGCTATCAACAGAATTGAAATATATATATACAATATTCACAAATTACAGATTTTAAATTGAAAACCTGTAAAAAATCATTTGTAAACTGTCCTAAGACAACAAAGCTGTTGTTTTTTTTTATTTTTTATAACTTTTCTGTGAAAGAAGAGAAATGAAAACTAACTAAGCTGAGCAATTAAGATAACAATCTGAACTAATAAACTGAACTATATATCTATCTAGAGCTACTGAGAATTCTCTAATATATTACATATGAAATTGCAGATAGCAAACTAACCTGAATTAATGCTTCCTATTTGTCCTGTGTACAGTAGTTGTTTTAGTTGTTCGGTGTGAGGAAATCCGCACCAGACTCTCCACAAACTTCTCGTAAACAAGAAGCAACAGTTCTCTTTGAATATTAATGACAGAACAAACAAGACATAAAATGACAACAATCTTATAATTTACAAATCATTGCAATTAGATAAATCCTTGTGCAAAGATTTGTACATAACAGTTCAATTAACGAAGAAGATAAACCTTTATTCATTAAATTGAAATAGAGTAATTGTTGTACTAAAACTGAGATACATAAGACATGGACTGAATTTAAATTATAACGCATTAACCTATAACAAGTCTTGATATCTAAAGTAGTCAATGACCTAATCACAAATTAAAATGCACAAAACCTGAACGAAAGTATGATAAATTGAAAGCTAAAGTTGTTACAAAAGATCCACTTCCATTCGAGTTTGTATCATTATAAATCCATAGTCTTGTTCTCCCCACCGTGATGATGGGTTCCTTACAAAAAATAACAAGTATTTAAAGGCCATAAGGTAAAACATCCCTGTGGAAATTATCAAAAACAGTTTACAAAAAATCTAGGAACAATCTCCCAAGTCCCTATTTCTAACTTAAGCTTACAACTTAAAACAAAACTATATCTAAACTGTTGCAGCATGTCCAATGAAATTCGTAGGTACCTGTAAGTAGACAAGAATACACAAGTTTAGATAATGTTTTATTGATAAAATTAACAAAAATCTAAATTTTAAGACTAGCTACAGAATCTTGCGATTATGTAGCTAGTCTAATTTGAAAACAGAATCGTTTTTAAATCAATCCAAAACTAACAGAATTATATTCAACCTATTAAACCAAATCTTTAATTACTAATTCCAAACGAAGCGAATCATTCATGCCACACCAAACCAAAACTTGTATGCAAATTTACACAAACGAAATCGTGGTCTCTTAACCGAACGGTGACAGTGATATATGTAAAATGTCAAACGTTTGTTATTACCAATTCAGAGCAGATGGAATCGTTGGACAATTGGAAACCAACGAAATCATTTTTTGAATCAATTTCAATCGAAAATGAATATCAAACAAATCTTTGGTATGAATCCAATATAGATATAATATGTTAATCCAAAATTTGACAGAATCGTTTTTTTTTTTTTTTAAATTAAAACCAACAGAGTCGTTTTTGCGAATCAATAGATTACATTCTATTTGTCAAACCAATCTCTGATGTCAATGCATCTATAAACTACTATGCTAATTCAAACATACAGAATCGTTTCAAAAACAAACCAAACAGAATCGAATCAAACTAACTTGGAAACAATTCAATCATTTATACTAATCTGAAAGCAATAAAATCGTATCAATCAAAACATAGCTGATTTTAACAAATAAATCTTTTGTTCATGATTCATAACAAAATCGTTTTTAGTAATCCGAAAATAACATAATCATTTTGAATCTAAACCAACAAACATGACTAATCGAAAGCAAACCCAATTGGTCATACTAATAAAACAAAATCGATGTTTTGAAATACATACCTGGGCAGTAAGAAAATGATTCGATCATGACAACTTTGAATTGACAAAGGCCGTTGTTGTGTCCACATTTCTGAAGACAATTGAACCGGTGGTTTTTTGTTTCTTCTCATTAGCTTGTAGCCTGTCGTTCTCCTTTGACAGCACTGTAACTCGTTCCTCTAATGATTTAATCTTAGATTGCAATAGGGAAACGTCGGTGTAGTAACGTTCAAGCCAGGAATTGCATTGGGTACAAGGTGATTGATCGGGCCTTGGCATTACAGGCGAGGGTTATTTCAAGTTACCAGGGGTGTCACTGTGAAGCTTAATTCCCGAGAATTTAGGATTGTTCTTGAGGCACGGAGGTAAGTTAGAAACATATTCATAGGGTTCCATAGAGCATAGGCCACGAGAGTAAGGGTATTCTTCAGCCAAGAAGCATTCAACCTCAAAGTCCGAGTCCTCGCTCAAGACAATAGGTTTTTGGTCAGTGCTCTACTTGGGCTTGTTCTGAGCACACCTCGATATCCATCGTGCATTTTTCTTTCCCTTACTGTTGACACCAGTATCACCTTTGCCTTTCTTCCTTACAGGCCTTTTGACGGCTTTAGTATTGTCTTTAGCACACGGGTCGGCCATGGTTTCAGGTAAGTCAAGGTTGGGGCAATCTGAGGGTTTGACAGGGGGTAGAAGGATATGAAGTGGCACAGCTAGCCCAACCAGAGTTTCAGTAACCACAACCTTGTCCACCTGGACAGACTCGGGAGTGGCAAATCCATTCCTTGATAGGAAGGCTTGCCAACAGTCACCACTAAGGCTCAAATGGTGGACGATAATGAGTTTGATCAAGCAGTGATGGAAAAGGCTGCTATCAACCTTCTCACGCTTAAATCACTTGGACATCTTGTAAAGACTACGTAAGAGATAATGTGGCATATTCAGCGGGCAGTCTATAAAATTCATCAATAACTGAAGATGATACAGAAATACCAGGCCATAACGACCTTCGCAGGTCACAAACTGCTAAACAATTGCCAAAAGATCGTGCCACCTGGGTTTGAGGGCAGTGATAGGCATACCTCTATCACAACTAACAATCTTTCTCGATGTGAATAGGAGTGGCCATGACACCTCGTCTACTTTGGAGTTCTTAAACCACCTTTTCCCTGTAGGTGGTAGTCCTGTAGCTGAGCTTAGGAATTCCTCATTTAGCTCGAGCTGTATGTCTCCGACCTTAGCCCTGCATCCGTCGAAGGTGAGGGAAAATTGTTGGGCTACGGAAAGGTTGAAACCCTCAAATATTTGGATAAACACCAGCCAACCACTATTTACCAAATCCTCACGAGCATTGTCGAATAGCAGGAGTGTTTGGCTACCATTAGGCTCTATGTGCACCACAGGTGCCATGGGAAAGGGCACACAATGAGCTGGGTAAATGGGAAAGGGTTTGGATAGGGTAAATGAAGGATCGAAAGCTCAGAGATTTCCCCAAAACCAATAGAGGTGACCCAGGATAGAAGGCATGCATTAATGCCCAAGTGTGCAAGGGTGGTGGAACAAAATCAACCCATGCAAAACAGTCATATCCATCTGTACAATCGACGACGCATATGGTGATTCAAATCACTATTGGTAGATGTTAAAAACAATGCCATTCAAACAATTAATGAAAACTATGGTGAGTCGACCCAAATATTTGCACAAGCAATAGTGTTTGCATGGCCTTATAACCAAAACAACGTTTCGAATAAGGATTTGACCATAAAACTTATGCATTGTATGAAACTATTGAATTAAGGGTCTAATCATCATGTTGATATGTTGTTATGAGACCATGAATTTGATCAAAAACAATAGAACATCAAACCACCATTGAATCAAAGACTCGATCATAATGATTAGACCATCACCACAGTCTTATAAAAAAATGAAGTCATATTAGCAACAAAAAAAAGTCAAATGAGTAAAGGTTCTGGTGTCTTTCCAACTGTGTGACTATAATTGAATTGGAAATGCAATGAACACATAGACAAGAGTGACCATAATAATCTAGTGACGATTTTAATGCTATTGACGTGACTTCGAAATCAAAGTTTTCACGCTTGCAGTCGTGAAAACGAGAACAAAAGGCAGGTGTGCAAATGCACAAAATGATAGTGTTGTTTTATTCAAAGATTGCAATGAAAATCAAGGGTTCCTTGGGTAGGCAGCTTATAAGGATAGGATAAAAATGCGAAATGGCTGCAAACAGGTTACCAACACTCCATCTATTTATCCCTCTTGTCTTTGACCCTCCTATTATCATCATTCTTCTTCAACATTTGTTTCCATATCATTGACTCCATTATCATCATTGACTCCATTTTCCATTTTCCCTTGTATGAAGAACTCCTTCATACAAGGCCATGTCGTGTTTTTCAGGGAAAAACAACGAGAGAAGGAGATATTATCGCAAATTGGGTTGGGTGGTGTCAATTCATTTGTCAAGTTGTGGCACAGAAAATAATATAAGTAACAAATTAATTACATTCCATTTCATTGAATTTATTTTGTGATAGAAAAACCTTCCGCAAATATCGATGCGTGGATAGTGGTAATTTCATAACTTATATCATCTGCCACTCGTGAAAACCACATGTTTAATTCAATTGATGGCATAAATTTTGGTTACAATTTCTTAGAATAAATGTATGTGTTTTAACTTAGCTATATTTATGTTTTTGTCTCAAAACTTCTCTTGTTCAGAATTATATTTATCCACCATGGCCGATAGATGGTGTGTTTGAACTTAATTATGTTTATTTCTTCCCTCATAAACTTCTGGTTTGAAATTATATGCATGCACTGTGGCCAATAGATGATGGTATTGGATGTTCTTTACTCATATTAAAACTCTATCCAAGTGATATACAAAATTAAAAATAGTTTGAATTTTTAAATTAAATAATCATGTATAGAAAATGATAGTAAATAAGTTTTTCAAAAAATAATAATCAATGTATGATTATTAATTAAGAAAAGGTATATAAAGAAAAAAAAAGTTGAATTGGGAATAAATGTAGAGGTATGGAGGCCCGAAGTAATTGTGAGTCATTGATCCTGAAAGAGAGCGGGAATCGTTGATCCCCATAGCATACCTGAAATTCATCGATTCGGCAATTCGGGAGATTTGGCATGAGGTAAGTTGATAACGGTCGGATCTCATCATTTGATTTCATTGTCACTTTTCACTATTAAACACTAAACATATCTGAAACGACTTCTTGATGTTTCCCACTCAAAACACTCACATAGATTATTTGTGGGATAAACAATAGGGAAAAAAATAGGCCTTGATGGACCTCTACTACAGGAATGGAACCAACACATAGCACAACTTCTCAAGGCTTCTGTTGTTCCTGAGATTGATTCTTACATACCTAAACAACGTTTTGTCTATTTATATGAAAACCAAATGGGGATTGAATTGAAACCAATTTCACTTAGATTACGCTACTTGTGTGCCCAACTTTAGTGTGTGGTTAACCTACCACACAATCATAATCGTAATAAATTCAAGCTACTTTTACAGTGCCATATTCTTTGATTGGGATTTCCTTCGTCGGTTTTATCGAATTTTTGTCAGCATATGCAACATGAAATTCCATATTCCTCAGCATTTAATGTAAGGGGTTCTTAATAATAGGGGTTGCTCTACAATATGGTAGTTTCAACTTCCAATTATGATATGAAAGTGTCGAAATGGCAGGGTTGACAAGGTGGGTTTTAATGGATTTAATGATTGTCCAATTATTTTGCATTGGCATGGCGTGGATTGGCCAATTCAATGGCAGAGTCTTGTGTGATGTGTGCGTTTTTATAGTGCTTCTAAGATGTAACTTTAAGTGAAATTTATGATAAGATAATACAGAGGCAGTATCTCATTAGATGAGTCACAAATTTAATTTTAAGTGATGTAGAAATGATTGAAAAAACTGTTAAAATAAAGCAAGGTATGAATTACACTCCTTTGCAGTAATAGAAAAAATGAAGATGTGCCCTTGATAGATGATTAAGAATGAAAAAAATTACATAGATCAAAGGTATTATTTTTACACACAGTAAGAATAGAGGAAAAACCGTCACTGAATGGACTTCTGATGTATTAAGATCACAATAGATGTATTACTAAATTGTAATTATTCAATCTTGAATAAGTATAGAAGGAAGCTAATTTGAAGAGGAAATGGAAACACAGGGAAAACACATAACTCAAATTAAAGGAGATTTAGAATCTATGTCTTCTCTTGTATTAATATTCAATAAGTTCTATGTTTTACATTCAGCCAGAAGAAGCCTAGAAAAGATGTAAGATCTATGTATTTATACAAAAACTATCTTAACTAGAAGTAGTTATACTTTCCACAATATCTGCTCTAAATATAGAATACAATCCAAATTGAAAAACAGAACGCATATTTTGCTGAGTTATGGCTTGATGTGCTAGCGCTTCATAAGATCCTTTATTTTCTCTTGGATGTGCTTGCTTCTGTCTGTTCATTGAACTAGGTACACATTTCCATCAATGCTCTAACAAATCTTGAAGGTTCAATGTTCTCGTTCAATTGGAAGGAAAATACCTTCTTGTGTACTAGTGGTAGCTTCTCCTGGATCTTCATTATTTCCTGGGTTGTAATTTGGTATTGCAAACTAGGTTTTACCAACAACCCGTTGATCTTGAGCAAATCAATCTGGTTCATCTGTTGGATGATAGATTGTATATTTTCCTTATTCTTTCTAGAGATTTCTTTATTCTTTTCTATGTCGATTTGCTCGAGTGTCTCAGAGATATCATTACCTTTGAATTCAACCAATTATGTCTCTATAGCAAACAAGGTATTTAGACAAGCGTACTTTACCTCCCTAGCAAGTTTCTTTCTTTCTTCTAGGTTCATCTCCCAAACTTTCAAGGCCATTTCACCTTTCACTTGTTCATATTGTGAAAAAGGGGCGAGACCAGGAATATTGGTTTTCTTCCTGCATACAATGAATTCCTGAAATTTGGATCTGGCCATACAAACATCGTTTTCTTTCTCATAAATACTTTTCAGAGAATTATTTATTTCCTTATAGTATTTTTTAATAGTATCCATTTTTTTTATATAGATCATGTTGGATAGCTTCGAGCTTTTCATTAATTTCATATGCTTGTTTTTGGAATGCAGTATTATTTTTCTTTGTCTTTTCCAGTGAAGCTATTCAGGTTTGCAACTGTCGTATTGAACTGTCTCACTGATTAATCATGGAATTACTAATCTGTAAATTCTGGACACTCATCTCTAGTTTTTCTTGTAGTTTGTTCATCTGTTGTTGATAAGCCAACTTGATTTTCTCTATGTCATAATTCATTCTTCTCTTGATGATTTGTTTTGTTCTTTGCATTTCATTCTACAATCGTTCAACCAAGAGAGACTTTTCTTTCAGTTGCTTTGTAATATTTCCCACTGACCATTGGTTGGAAGTGGCAAAGGCTCCTGGTGAATCCACAACCTCTTTGGCAAATTTGGGGTCATTTTGTTCATGTCCATCATATACTATTTTTGTCTCTTGGTGGTCACTCCTTCCTTCTGGTGAGATTATTTTATGATGATATATTTTCTTTTCTTATTGAAAAAGAAACTTGATGGGGGCATCTCTTCAGACAATATGGGAGTGAGTTCGTCTAGATGGATGACTTCGCAACTGGGAACCTCAAAACTGGTTGATAAAGGAGTTACTGAGGGAATAGGGGAAATAAGTGCAGTAGAATTTTTTGGACTAGTAACATAGGGAGTAATAGTGGTAGTAACTGGTGATGAAGGGGGAAAAGCATGACCATTTTTCATGAAGGCTTCAAAGGAAGCTAATAACTGTTGATCATTTAGGCCTAGCATTGATGCTTTTATCTATTTAAATAATGCATCTGTATTGTTCAATACTTCTTCAGTTTTGTCCTTAGTGGAGCTACTTGGCTAGGGTTTTGTGGATCTAGTTTCATGTGAAGATGGAATGGGATTTGAATCTCCTTGCAAAATCTTATTCAAGTTATTCCTTCTGTGATTTTGAAAGCTGAGGAAACCAGCATGTTGGTCTGGAGGTAGAGTCTAAAATATGTTTTGGAATTCTTCATAGGATCTAGCTCCTTGGAAAACATTGTCATAAGGGGAGTCTTCGTGTATGTATATTTTCATGTTGAACTAGGCCAAATGGTTCTCTACCATCCTATGAGGATCATGTATTTTGAATTCAATGTCAACTAATTTGACATCTTCCAAGGTTGCAGCCTCGACTTTTGAATGACCAAAATCTAACAATGTAAACATGCCAACCTATATGGGAAAAGTTGGCCATACCTTTTTCTGAGCCACTTTCAAGTCTTTGGTGATTCCTCCTGCCACTATTTGATATGCCACTTCTCTACAAACCAGACTATGAGGAAATAATTTTGGAAGGGCATGGGGAGAAATGAAGCAGTCGAACACTCTGATGTAAGAGAAGTTCTCTTCAATGTACCAATCTATGATTGTGCCTAAGTTTCCCATAATGTGCTCTGAAATCCTGGGTGAAGGGTGACCATAGATAGCTAAATGAATGGGTACCACTACATTGTGACATATATGATAAAATAAATATTTAACATTTTCTTCCCATAGTTTGGAGTGGCAGAAATGTATAGGCTCGGAACAAGCCGGGGTCCAGCTCCAGCTCATCGGAAATGGAGTCATGAAGCAAATGGCATCCATGATGTAGGCGGACATGTAAAAATTAGCATGTTTCCCTCTTTATTTCAATGATTTGTACTCGGAAACCTCCTTAGCTAGGTTATCCAACAACATTTTTTCCCAGTTGAAAGTATAGCCTTCGACCACTTCATTGATTATAGACAGCCATTCAACTGTGAAATGTGCAGGGTTTTTCCTTCCAAATAACCGGTAGAGCATCATGGCAATTTATAAAATGTGAGCATCTAAAGATGTTGTGGAATATATACCATGAGCATCAGATTTAAACTTGGCTAGATTTCCCCACCAGGTCTTGATTATGTCATGACCGGTTCTGCCCTATTGAATGCATTCTCTCCTTTCAAAATCCAGAATAAATGTTGCATTATACGTGTATTTGGGTGCAGAAGATATTTTATACATTACTTGTATGTCCACCGGACGAAAGGAGCCAATGAAGGTGTTCTAGTAACTGATAATGCTTCTTGTTTGAATGTCAACGTTCTCTAGAGCCCAGCTTATCATGTCATTGTAGGGTATTATCTTTGGTCAAGAAAAAATCCTGTGCAATTGATACTGAGCTACCAATCTGAGATTGGTTGAGAATGACTCGTCTTATTCTTCCACTAAATCGTTCAGACATAGAATAATCTCATGTTCCAAGATTTCAGAGACATGTTTCCAATACTTGATGGCATCTGTAATTCATGAAGTGGTGTCCGGGAGAATATCTGTCTTTGGTTTGGAATCATATGTTGATGCATCTTGATTCTTCCCTGGTTTGTGTGGCACCATAATTCTTAGAGAAATGAAATTAACCTTACTGTGATAAGAGAAGTCTCTAAGCTCTCAATTACTAAACGAGAAACTCTAATTGCAAATGGTAGAATGACTCGAGATTCAAAATGTGTTTATTCATAAAGTCTATCAATCTTCGTATTGATCTACTGACAAGGTGATTATTAAAAATATATGGAATCTATTAACTGGTGATTGCAATATTTACCCAAATCTTTAACTTTAGCCAATTATAAATGTCATTAATACTTTGGCGGTTCGACGTTCGTAGGTTTTGAATGTAAGATGACAGAAATATCTGGAAGGAGGAATTGTGAGAGAAACATCACTAATTAATCACTTTTATGTTTTAATTAATCATGCTTTAAAAATCCTTTAGCCTTAAGTACTTCAGAACTTTAGTATTCAGGGATTTTTAATGAAGGATGATAGAAATCATCCGAAGGTGGAATTCCCGGAGTACACATTCGAACCGCTATAGTTATTTTGGGGCTTCGGAACCCCAGAACTCCGGGAGTTCATTTGCTTAAATGTGCAGCTCGTACTTCGACACTTTGGCATTTGGGAGTTTTGGATGTAGCACAATAGAAATCTCCCGAAGACTGAATTTGTGGAATGATTAGTTAATAGTTAATAATGATTAATTAAAATTGTTAAAATTTTTATTAGCTTTTTGAAACATTTTTATTTGTTATGATATCAAATGCTTCGACACTTTGATAGTTCGACAGTCCTGAAAGCATTCTTTTTTTTTTTTCGAAGGGAAATCTCCTAGAGTGACGTGGAAGTGATGACGTCGTTTTTAGTGACGTGTCAAGAAAGGATGGGCAACACTTTTCACCTAAAAATGTGCGAATAAGCTGACACAAATGTTTAAAACAAGTGCCACGTGCCAGCCCAAGAAAAATTTTAATGACACGTGTCCTATAACTCATATGTAGACCCTTTTAAATATTATCATGAAGAACTTTCTTCAGGACTTCCAAGCTTCGTAGATTCGGGGGTTTTTTTTTTTAGATGCCTTGAAACTCCCAAAGCGCGAAGTCCCGAAGTGATCGTTGAAGGTTTTCTTTTAAAATTCGGGAAGCTTTATAATCTGGAGAAAATGAGAGTCGTTTGATAAAATTTAATGCAACTCATCAACGGATGATATTGTAAGTGGCTTATTAATACATATAGATCATGGATTTATTTAATTGAAAAGCAATTCCCTAAGTATTTTTGGTGAAATTTTATTTTTAAGAGGTAAAAACGAAAGATTTTAAAATTTAAAAGTTTAAAATTCTGAAGTGTTCTAATGGCTTCAATTATCTTACAAGATGAAGAAGATATTATAATATTGGGCACTCGGGGTGTCATCCTTAGACATATCATTCAACTGTCCATTTAGGTTAAAAAGAATCATTTTTACAAAATGAGGTCCAGATGTGGAAATGGTGATGGAGGATGCTTTCGAAGACCCAAAGTCCAGCATAAAACTAACACCTATACGTGGCTTCATATCAACAGCTCATGCGCATTCGGAGTTTCAAAATCACGAAGGTTTTAAGAACAAGCGGGAACTTTCAAAGCCCCAAATAGTCAAAGTGTCGTAGATCCTAATGCCCGAAGTGCCAAATCACTTTGGGCCTGTACCACTCCGAGAGTTTTCAATCCTGAACAGGTCGAAATCGTCGAATGCCAAAGAGCCAGAGTCAAGAAATTACGAGATACTTAATGATAAGATACATTAATATTGGGTTAATTAGAAATAAACATGGTTAATGACCCTGGGCCCATACCACTACGGGAGTTATACAAACTCTGCATACAAAAAATCCCAAAGGGAGAAGTTCTAGAGGCACGTGGTACTCATCTGTGAAGGAGATGTGGCATCCATCAGTAAATACATGTGACATCATGTGACGTGAGGTCGCCACATCACTTTGGGCCCATACTACTCCGAGAGTTATAAAATCTTTGCATTTAGAAACCTCTGAAGCCCTAAGTACTAGAGAGACGTGGCATCAATTTGTCACTGACACATGGCATCAAACTGTCTCAAACACGTGGCGTCCATCAGTCAGGACACGTGGCTCTCATCTAGACCATGACACATGGCACTCATTTCAAGCATATTTTGGGTTTGTCATATGTACTATTTCAAGTGACACATGGCACATATTCATTTTGTGACACGTCCACCTTTTGACCCCAAATAGTTGAAGTGTCATAGATCTGAATGCCCGAAGTGCCACATCACTTCGAGCCTGTACCACTCTGGGAGTTTTCAATCCACAACAGGCCAAAATTGTTGAACGCCGAAGAGCCGGAGTCAATAAATCCCAAGATACTTAATGATAAGATACATTAATCTTAGGTTATTTAGAAATAAACATGGTTAATGACTCTGGGCCCGTACCACTCCGAAATTTATACAAAATCTGCATATAGAAAATTCTGAAGGGTGAAGTTCCAAAGGCACGTGGTACTCATCCGTGAAGGACACGTGGAATCCATTAGTAAATACACATGACATCATGTGATGCGAGGCCACTACATCACTCTAGGCCCGTACTACTCCGGGAGTTATACAAGATCTTCATTAAGAATCCTCTGAAGCCCTAAGTACCGAAGAGACATAGCATCAATTCATCACCGAAACATGGCATCAAACTTTTTCAAACATGTGGCGTCCATCAGTCAAGACACATGGCTCTCATCTAGACCATGGCTCATGGCACTCATTTCAGGCATATTTTGGGTTCAACATCTGTATTATTTCAAGTGACATGTGGCACATATTCTTTCTATGACACATAAACCTTTTGACGTCAGGCTTCTACATCACTCCGAGAGAATGTCACTCCGGGAGTTTTTCTATCCAGAACAAACATAGTTCTCCTGAATCCTGGAGTCCTGAACTCCCGAATTAGTTAATGATAATATTATATTAATATCGGGTTAACAAGTAAATAGACTTGGTTAATGACTTCGGAAGTTCTATCTTCTGGAGGATATCTATGCTATGCGCCCTGCAGCTCCCGAAGTCCTGAACTCCAAAGTGAGGAGAGGTTGCGATGTCACTGCGGAAGAAATTCACTTTGGCAGATATTCATGTTCCGTGTTCAAAATCTCCCAAGCTCTAAGAAATTTGTACCATCGCTAAATATGGCTAGGGGAGTTCTAAAATTGGCAGGATGCTAAAAATTTAGTAGGGATGGTAAAGTGGCAGGGTCGCCTAGATCACACATTGCAAACTAATCAACGACTGACATTCATTTCATAAATAAAAGGCACCCGAGAATTAATCTCGTAGAGCAATTCTAGCATTGAAACCATTTAATTTTTGAAAGTATTCTCATTCTAATTATACTGTGTGTTTTGCATAATCCATCTTGCTTGTATTTTCTTAATAACATTCTGTAATTTTTTCCTATTATGAGTAGTGCAGTAGATAGTTGCTAAAAAGCACAAATATTCCCATCACTTGTAACTTGATATATTGTTGGAGTCTGACTTGCCATCTTGGAAATTTCCCTTCCTACGTTGTAGGTTTTATCTCTTTAATCTATTTATGGAATTTATTTTTAATGATCTTTGTAAACTTTCAAGTGACTTTCATCCCAAGTAAGTAATATCCATTTCATTCTATTAGATAGATCGTTTGAATTGTCTGTTTGTATATGTGTCAGGATAAATAAAGTTATATGTGGTGCCAAAAAAACCCATATAATTTTCTTTGAAAATGTGTTTAGTGTCAAAGATTATTTGATCTTCTCGTGTGACCTCTGTGTTTGCTAGTTTTTTCTATATATCAACACACACCTAATATGATTGTTTATTTTCATGAGTTTCTAACTTGTTGAAGTTAATTTAAACTATGTTAGAACAAGGTGTCGAGACAGAGGAAGATGCCCTTTTCCTGAAAGTTTTGTTTGTGAGTAGCAAATCCCACTTTGCAGAGGTTGATCTTCATTTTCTCTACAGGAAGAGGAACTGTCAGATGACAGTTCAGTATAGTACAACCTGAAATATTTGTAACACGTCTATCCAGTTGATTGTTTTTGGCAATGATAAAAAAATTTGAAGGTTTTATTTTTGTGGATATTCTTGCAGATGTATTTACAAGTGTCATTGATGTTTGGCATTGGTAGTTAATTGTGGGTTAGAATTTTCACTTTTTGCCAAATCATCATTTTCTAGTCTAATATTTTATCCACACACTCGTTTTGTATTGTATTTGTATCATTAAAAAGGGTGTGAGCAAATGAAAATACAAACTATAACTTGATTTTTGGTTGTAACTATGTATAGTTGATTTACATGACTTATTGATGTTTGGCCTTTGTAGATAACAGTGGGTTAGCATAATTTTGCATTCTTACTGTGATAATGCCTTAAAAAAACTAAAATAAACAACATTTTTTTCCAATTCCATACTCACACACAAAAAAACATTGATCCCATAATATTCACCTTTGTCAATTCGATAATAGGGAGGTCGATTTGGTAGATCAAACTATCGGTCACTTCAGGCGACTAGGGTGCCTCTGGGGTACCTGTGAGAACAACTAATTATTTGATGAATATTTTTTTTATTGCAACCTGTGAGAGTAATTGTGTTTTTGATACATTATTTAATGCCTTGAAATATTATTTTAAATATTAAACTTCTTGCAACAGATTATTCATTGAATGGCTTGTTGTTTCCCTTTGGTTTTACCTCTACTATGTCACTTGTCTGTCATTAGTGCACCAGTATCCAAGGATAACCCTCATCCATATCATCTTTCCAATCTCACCATGCTCTTGTCTTGGTGAACCAACCCTCTAACTGACCAACAAATTGAAAAGAACGAGCATTCCAAACTTGTGGTGGCCTAGATCTTCCCTTTAGCAGTCAAGTGCAGACTTTAGGACCAACAGTAGCTATGAAGTCTTTTATACAACTCTACATGCACTTCGATCAAAGAATAGAGAAAGTGATTCATACTTATAGTTTCCAGGATGTGTTTTCATAAGAGAAGAATCAGAAAGCTACAGATAAATCAATGGAGGGTTGTTGAAATAAAGTTATTGTACTGTCAACTTGAGCATAAGTCTAACAATGAAGAACTTGAATTTTAATTTGTTTTGGTTGATAGCATATTCCCATTTGACTTCAACTAGCATATATCTTTTTTTTTTAATATTTCCAAAGAAGAATTTCGGTAATTATTTCATTAATCAAGTAAAACTGGTCAAATGAACTACATATTACATTTGCTCCACAGAGCTTACATTAAAAGACAAGGAAGGTCTTATATATTCCTTAAGATCATAGAAAAACCACTAATATCATGAATCTATTATCCAATCATAATCCAAAAAACTAGGCCCATGAGAACCTTGAACTATAATACCAAAGCACATGATCAAAAGTCTGGAAAACACAACATAGGAAAAAATCAGCAAAGATTGGGCATTGTATCCCATCTCTAACCAAATTCCCAAATGGGCACCAAGAAATTCATCGATTACTATATTAATATGAACCAAGATCACTATGAACATTTTCTTATGATATTACTATGAATCAAGATCACGTTGACCTGACAATGTTCTAACATTACTAGTTATGGAAAAGACTGTCAGCGTTTAACTTAATGGAGTTTGAACAATTCCAAATTTGCAATATTATTGAAAATGATTGATGGTTCTATTCAGAGGAGAAAGCCATTTTGACGCCTCAAAGGATGGACCTGATTTATTCACAATTGGGTACTTTGTATGAGGTCTTTCCTCATGCTTCTCATTCCTGGACTCAACAATCTTATGCGCTTCCAATTCACTTTGTCATGGTACTGCAAAACTTTATTCATATCTTGATTGGGTAACATGGATAGAGATAGATCAGATTGTTTCGTTTCTTGTCAACGCATGATATGATTTTTTTTTTGTTCAGCTGATATGAAGTATGACATTGTCCTCATTTAAGGTAAATTTTCTATGGACGCGGAAGTCACGTAGCATGTAGATAGTGTTTGCCTTTTTCTGTAGGTATATTTCATATGGAAATTCTGTCAACCCAGGAAGCACATCTTGTAATATAGGTTGTCGAATTATAAAATGTACAATTGTGTTGTTGAGGGTTCAGATGACATCATTGAGGAAATGTCTATGTATGTAAGGGAATTTTGTACCGCATTGTAGACAATCAATTGTGCCATAATTTATGAACGCAGAGGCAGAAGTATGAGAATTTCATTTGGCATATATAGGCTCGAAGGGGGTCGAGTAGGAATTTGCTGCAACCAAAACACCCTCAACTTGTTCATGTGAGCATATTAGTTAATATATTGAACAATATAGTATATATATGTGTACACCAAAAAATCTGCACAAAATTGTTTAAGGAATTGTTTTTGTGCAAATTGTGGATGGAAGTGTATATGTATACATACAATAGTTGTGGAGCTAGTTAGTTTCTTGAGGTCATGTACTATGTTTGTTTGCAATTATGTTACAAATGCTGCTTGGGTCATTTCTTTAACATCTCTTTTCTTCGTTATATTTTTGAACAACATAATTGGAAATTTTCCTGTATGTAATTGTTGTTCCATTGAGGAAAATAAATTTGCATAGGTGTTGAACAATTGAAGTTGCACCATGGAACTATTTAATAGTTGTGTAAGATGTCTAAGATATCTAAGCATGTGAAAGAAAAGGACAAAAATGGGTATGGAAAACAGTATCATTGCCTTGTCATTGTCCGAGTTTCCATCTTTTATATGGAGAATGTGTTGCGAGCCAACTTTTCTTGCAAATGTGACAGTTGCACCAATGGTTCCAATTGGGTAAATGTCATTGCTCTCTACAAATCGGCTGATTTTTGTGTCCAGTACAAAATGATATTCCGAGAAAACCGTGGGAACGTTTTCCATAGCACTTGTTTCATTGAGAGATATAATCCGATCACAATCACCACGACCATATATTTTTTTCGGTAATATATTGAAATTTGTAATGGATATCCCATTACATGGAAATATATTTTATGCATGTTTTTGGACAAGTTGTGTAGGGATAGTCGGTGTAACTGTCATCATGGCTTCGTTGTCTGTCATGTCTGCACACATAAAACATCTACTTCTGTTTTCCTTGTCTAAGTAGGTGCTATACATGACCATTATGTCTTCGATGAACAGTTGTTCAGTTCGATCGATGTTCAAGCCTTCTATTGATAGTATATTGGGTGGTATAAGTTTAGACTTGGTGACATTTTTTGAATAGGAAAAGTAATGTGAATGGCAGTCTGTATCCTTTTTTTTTTCCATCAATGTACAAGTAGATGCATAATTTGGATAAAGTATGTACGTTAGAGTTTTGTAACCATACCTCTTAGTCTCTAGACCTTGCACTATGTTGGGTGTTTCACTTGTACTCGTCGATACTTCTTGTGAACTAAAAAGCATGTGTTGTAGATGACATCAAGATATTTACCATGGAATATATGAGTAAATAACTAAGGATATTTGTTTCTTAAACATAGCAAGAGAATAATTTATGAATCTTTACCTTTGGCCTCGTCCTTGTGTTGATGTTTGCAATGATTGACTACTCATGCCCATGTCACTTGTCCAACTTTTTCTGATGCAAACATGTGTACATTGAACATGACAACAACTAAATATGAATATGCATTGTATATTGTTTATAATTGATATGGATGTAGATTAAGCACATGCACTGTGTTTGATTTACTATTACTGTTGGTATAACTTTTGGAAGATTGTACTTCAACTTCCTCTACTGTGGCACATAAGACTTCATCCTCTTGTTCAATTAGTTTGTTTTTTTTCAATGTAGTAATGCATAGAATGCAATGGACATGAAGGTAAGTAGATATGTAGTAACATATGTAAAAATATTAAATACAATTTTATTTATTTCAATGTAGCAGCACAAAAAAATACAATTGACATGAAGATAAGTTAATATGTAGAAAGATATGTAGTATCTACAAATAATAAATGAGATTCAAAGCAGTAGAATAAATATACACACAATAAATGAAATACAAAGCAATGGAGTATAAAATAAGGGTAGAAGCATGCACCTTTGTATATCTTATTCTACATTTCTGGTTAAGAGTCCTTCATCTTGTCCAGTTATTCTGTTTGTTTCAATGTGGGAACGCACAAAATACAATGAACATGAATGTAAGTTGGTTTGTAAGGAAAAACAAGTAATATGTACATACAGTAAATGAGAATCAAAGGAATAGAGTAACAGATAGAGTTAGAAACATGCACCTTTTTTTTTTCTCGATCCATGTTTGTGGTTATATAGAATCCTTTATGTCCAAAATCTATTACAAACCAGAAAATATTAAGAAGTTGGATGATCCTAGTTGAATAATTTGGTTTTGTGCAACAAAGTATCCAGATATGCTTTGAGACATGGAAATATGATTTTGTAATATGCTTGATGTATATTTCATAATTCAATTATGATACAAATTGTATCATGGTCAGACCAGTATGTGTCTAAGATAAAGAGGGTGTATTGTGAAATGGGCACATTTGACCATACATGGTCAATAAGTGCATTTTCTACATGGTTTATCTTATCCAAAAGAAAGCGAGAGTGTAACTGCACATGTAGTTTTCCAATTCTTTTGTTCTGGCACTATTTTGTAGCATGTCAACATTGAAGTCTCCAAAAATGATAATGGTTTCGTTCATATGTAAATGTTGTAATGCATTTGAGACAACATTCAGTACGTTGGGAAATGTTGCATGCGGAGTGGCATAGAGATTCAATATTGCAATTTCTGATTCATGGAAGATTACTCTTGCTAGCACCATCTCAACATTTTTTTCTTCAAAATGCATGTGCTCCAAAATTGTTATATGTTTTTTCACTAATATCATCACTCCATGTGTAATGTAACTTGATATGCAATTTTGATTTGGAAATTGTGTGTTTTGCATGCATAATGTCATGTATGTTTCTTGCAAGCACAAAATATCGGATTGCATTTTTTCATAGTCATTGAGTATATCATTCATATGTGCATGTAGGTTG
Source organism: Picea engelmannii (assembly GCA_009831015.1). Taxonomy (NCBI): domain Eukaryota; kingdom Viridiplantae; phylum Streptophyta; class Pinopsida; order Pinales; family Pinaceae; genus Picea; species Picea engelmannii. Next base: position 130,150 of record ML793867.1, on the reverse strand, counting down.
TGCGTGTTAGTGAGAGAACTGATACAAATGAGCTTGTTTGTATGGATTGGTAATCATATTGTAGATGTCATTTTGCACTAGTCCGAAAGCGTTGCATCTCAGTATCGACTTTATGTTTGACTTTGAAGTTATCTTTTTAAAGAGTACTTAGGAAATACAAGGAGTCTATGCTTCTGACACATGACATATTTGTGTATACAAGTCCATGTATTCATATTCCAGCAGGGTCGAACGCAACACTATAAAGTGTTAGCCCTTGTGATCTGTGGACTGTACGTGCACATGCAAGTTTAATTGGAAATTGTTTTCAAATCTTCAGTTGAACTGTATTTGCCAATGTTGATATTGGTTTTGATATTCGTAATATAGGTGTCCAATCATGCAAAGTGTTTGAATTATATAGGTAAGTTAACTTGTTTTCTTGTCGGTGGACAATATGCAGCTCATGGAACTTAATCCATATGACATCAACTTTTTCTTTTTTGGTATAATCTTTGAGTATTCCATCTGCACCATTCACCAAGCCATCCTGTGAATCATAGTTGCAAGCATATATTTCAACTAGCATGTCTAATTTCAAGACAAGTTGTGAAGGCAAAGTGGCTATATGTTGATGACATGGTACATTGCCATGGTTGTCTTCTTCAAGGTCAGTTGAATTGATGATGATATCATTGTCAAACATGAGCGATAGCATGTATTTTTTATGCATTGCAACATCCTTATTCTTGTAGAATAGGTAAGGGAAGGTTGGTTCTGTTGGTGCAAGTCACATGCAACTTGAATTGATATATGTTAAGTCATCACATGTTTGGTTGTTTTTCCACATTCTATTTGGAATTGCAATAAATGTTTCATTTGTCTGTCCCATTGTAGTATGTAATTCAAAGAATTTTATGTTGTCTTTCCAAAAGTCACACGTCACTGTTTGCATATTGATCGTAGGTTGTTCAAAAATCAATGAATCTTGTATGGGTTGCACCTGGTAAAGATCCCCATAGAATATCATATCAATGTCCCCAAAGTATTTGGTGTGTACATGTTTTATGTTTCTCAGTTGATTGTCAATGGAATATAAGAAGCGACTTCCAATCAAGGATGCCTCATCTATGAAGACAAGTTGTAGTTTGTCATAAATCTTAGACAAGGTATCTAACATTTCCTTGCTAAGTGGAAGAAAATGTGACTTGTTAAAAGGAATTAACAATGCAGAGTGGATTGTTGTTCCACCTTCATTATATGCATCTTTTCCTGTATATGCAACTATTAGTCCCTTTGGTTTCATAGGGTCACTCGAACTACTTGAATCATAAATTCGTATAAGCATTTAGAGTAGTGCTTTCGATATGAATTTCTTGCATGTTCCTGCCATGCCTATAAGGAACAAGTGCACATGAGTGTGCATGTTTAAGTGTTTCTTCATTGCAGTGTCCTTTAGGATTGCTTACTTCTCTCGATTCATCAGTCATCTAACTCTATAGTATTCTTCATTTTTGATAAAGAAAGGATGTTTTGTGACTTTAAGCCCAAGATTGATACATTTTTCAATGGTGGTTGCTCGAGGGTAAGGAAAATCTCCTTGCAAGTCATAGGACTCACAGAGAGTTCTAGTTGTTTTATGCTTTGTTAATGTCTCATCAACATTGTCAGGGTTTTCTAGTTCTTCGAGTGCACTTTCTAAATCACCCCATGTTGGGTTGACATTGTATGTAAATCTAGCCTCATCGGTTTATATTGTAGTCTCATAAGAAGTATATGTAACTTCCCATGTAGGGAAGTTATGTTTTAATGTGTTTTCATTTTGATCAAATGGAATGTACAAAAATAGTTTCTCTCTACATAAGTTTTCATAGTCGATGTGTTTGTTGTATTTGACAAAGCCTATTACATTTGGATTTTTTCTTTTTGATATGGGTGTACCATTTTTTTTGTAATGCGATACAAATTTTGCAAGGAAGATATGCTTAACAAGAGGTGGACACTAGAGGTAGTAATCAATAATAGAGCGACATATCACATCCTCTGAATTATCAGTCTCTTGTTTTAGCAAATATGGTGGTTTAAGCATGAATGTGTGCGTGTCAAGTGGAGATATGTTTATGAAGACACATTTCCTTGAACTACAGTTCAGAGGTAGGGAAAGTGCGATGTGGACTGCTTGTTGAGCAGACATTTGTTGAAGATTAAGTAATGTATTTCCAAGTGTATGTATCATTTGCATAACATCAATTTGACTTTTTTCATGTTCTCTGCATATTCTTCTGAATGCACTTGTCATAGATTTGTCAACCTTTGTCATGTACGAGGTAAAATATGATGTCACAACATATGCATTGAGGACATATTGTGCATCTATATTTTCATTCCACATAATTGGCATGTCCTTGGAGAAACCGTTGTTCCAAATATGTGAAAGTTTTCGTTTAAGGAAAATTGTCGGTTGTTTAAGTGTAGATTGTATCACTTGGATGTACTCATCTTCTGTTAGATTTAGTTCTGCCAAAAAGTATTCAAATCTCATTAAGTCATCGAAGTCTCGTTGTTCTAGAAATGTGAACAAAGATCTTGATTTCTCAATGAGAACATTGTCCTCTAAACTAATTGGTTCTATGATTCTTTTTGTTCTCATTGGCGGCACAAGGAAGTTGTATCTACAATGTGAATTCTTTCATTTTTTACAGCTTCTTGTATGGTAATGGCTATGAACTTTGGCAAGTTCTGGATCCAAATGCTCTGTGTTGCATGTTATGTATTTGTCCAGAAACTGCTCGATTTGTGAGCTATTGTCATTTTCATAGACTGGTGCACCCTCTATCCATAACAATGTGTGGTCATGTTCACTCCCTCTATTTTGGAACTCAATCACAAAATAGTAGTCCAATATTCTTCCGAAGAACGTTTCATCATGACATATCAATTGCCTCAAAGCATCTACTCTATGTGTATAGTAACGAGTACATGTCACTGGGTCTTTTCTTATGAGGCAGTCAATGCCATCATTTTCCAATGTCTCAGTTTGCTTTTTCCTTTTCATGTTCCTATATAATGCAAACATTGTAGTCACCAACAGACCTTGGTGATTCCCTGCACTTGTAAATGTGATGAAAAAAGTTGGAGGTCCCAATTGTCGGATCATTGCAAATAGAGTTTTCTTGTTTTGTTGCAAGTAGTCAGGAGAGATACGAATGTTTTTGAAATCTATGTATCCAATACCAGATTTTAGGATTTTTCTAGGTTTTCTTTGTACTTGACATCTCTGGCCGATAAATTTCTTCCTTGTCGCTGGCCTTTTCTTATTCACACCCATATGCAAGAGAGAACTTTCTCAATTATTATGCGCATTGTTTTGAAAAAAAAATTGTCATGTGACAGGAGAACTCATCACTTGAATGTAGCAGTTCCCATCGAACTATTTTTTGGTAGCTGAATTGTTCTGTGATGTCATTGGAACGTGGATCTCCATAGAACAATGTTGGGAAGTTCATTTTCTCAACAAATTTGTCCTTGAATATTCCAAGTAGGCGTTGCCCTTCAGCAGGTGTGATTTCAACAATCTTGTCTTGCAAGTCATGAATGCCTCATGAGTTAGTAAATCCATGTATCAATGTTACAGCAAGTCTATCATTCTATGATTCATCGCTTGTATCAAATTCACTAGTAGTGTCAAAAGTTTGTGTAGAGTTATCATTTCCTTTTTCAAGAACATGGTTCCAGTTCTCATTTATACAAATGTTTTCTGCTTTGTATAGGGTCCTGGAACACAATTATTTTAATGATTTCATGACAATGTGTACACACACAAGGGTACATGTGTACAATGGTCATGATACTGATGATGAAAAGGGTGATGGTATTTTTTATTGGACATGTGATGTTTGTGTTTAGTAGGAAGTGTGTAAATGCACTTGTGTTGTGCACGCAAAACGTTTTTTAGGTTGTGATATGTGATTTTGTGTTTCTTGGTCGAGCTCCCTTTCACCTCATGATGATCGGTCATACAATTCATAGGTCTAGAAGGAAGTGCACTAATGTATTTATTTATTTCACGTATGACCTTTTGCAAGTTGTGATAAGTCAATCTACCCTTTTTGTTTAAGCTCTCTATGACCTAATGACAATTGGGATGAGTTTCATCGTGATTAGACAATATGCGATGCTTATGTAGATTCGATGTGTTTTGGTTGGCATGGACAATGAATATTGAACTAGAAATATTTCTTATCAAAGTTTGATAATGGATGTGTGGCATATCTGGTTTTGACAATATGATGTCAATTGTTTGATCGTAGTTTGAATCAATACAATAGAAATGGACAATATCATATGAAAGGGTTGACCAAACCTAGATATTTACTCTAAATATGATAGATATCCATTGTAAACAAAATTTCCCACCCTCTATATCTCCTTTCTCATATGGCATTGCCATGTTTACAAGGTATTGTTGCCAACTTCCAACTGTCGACATACTTTCTATGAGATATGGTAGAAGGTGTTGATGCAAGCAGTTAAATTCCCGTTGACTGCCACCTATAATTTCATTGCAAAAGGATTGTGCAGTGTAAAGGTGAATTGAGTGCACATCAAACTCTGTTTCTATCAAATAGAAAATTGCATTGAACAAACTATCTCCACAAGTAGAAGTATTAGTTGTTGCTATGTGTAATCCATGAGAGTGTATATGATGCATAATTCGTTTCCAATGGGGTTGAAGGTCTTTGTAGGCGAGGGATAAGTAAATGTAAAATCCTCCAAGATTGCATATGGATAATTTTTTATAGATTAGTGGTTCATAATGAACACTTAGAGGATTGGCAACATGGAACAAGATGCAATATGGATCTCTAGATGAAGTTTTGTTGAATAATATATATCTTCTTTTTCTTGTTAATGACCAAATTCCAATTGATATATTCAACCACTTGGCTAGCCACCGTATATAAAATGTATCTCCCCAAATTCCTCTCTCATATGGAGGTAGAGTTGCAGATGCAGACAACCGCATATTTGAAAGATACTTACTGACATCATGTATTCCATGCAATTGGAAAAGAAAATCAGATGCCAATTCGTATCGATGTGACTCTAATGCCTCAACGTTGATATTTTCTAAACAAGCCAAGAAATGATCTATCAATCCATTGCGAGGCTTGATCAAGGAATAACAGATGTGCAATAGAACTTGAAATGCATCGAAGATGTAATCTCCCGCAGTATACCAGAATGCATCTAATCTGAAAAGGGCATTGTTATGTAATACATGGTCGATGTTATCATGTACAATGGATTCTGCATCTATTTGATAGCACTCAACATCTATTACTTGCTCCATATTTTAAGTTGTGATTTTAAATATGTTTCTTAGTTATGTTTAGATAATATGCAAATAGCAAAAAAGATAACTATAAGTTCGGGAATGCATACCAAGTCTGCTATGTATCCTTCAACCATTTTCATTTCAAATTCAATACTTTGTGGTTGCTATAGCATATGACAAAGAAAAAAATCTATAGTTAGTGCTCAACCATATAGAAGAGATAATGCAAATAAAACAATAGTATAAACTTGCTCAGTACAAAGACTGAGTATTTAAGACATATAATTTTAGAACTTATTTTAGTTGTGCACCTTATAAGCGTTACGATATTCATTGCATATATCTTTACAATCGTATTTATCATTTAATTTCATCCTCTCTCTTCACAAATCAACACTAAACAAATATGAAACGACTTGTTGATGTCTCCCACTCAGAACACTCACATAGATGGTTTGTGGGATAAACAAAAGGGGAAGAATTAGGCGTTCATGGACCTCTACTGCAGGAATGGAACCAACACATAGCACAACTTCTCAAGGTTTCAATTATCTTACAATATGAAGAAGATATTCTAAGATTGGGCACTGCGGCACTCATCCTGAGACAGATCAATGAACTATCCATTTAGGTTACAAAGAATCATTTCTACAAGACGAGGTCCAGATGTGGAAATGGTGATGGAAGATGCTTTAGAAGACCCAAAGTCCAACATAAAACTAACAACTATATGTGGATTTCCTCAGAGAATAAAATCTTGCCCTGTCATAATCTGTAAAGAAGGGGATGGCAAGGTCCTTGAAGATGCTTGCTCCGCAGTGAAAACTCTAAATTTGTCTCACAAATCCTTGTGCACTGCCATTTTCCAAAGAGTTATTGTATGATGTCCCAGGCATGAAAGTGGGCATAAGTGATTAGAAAAGGGATAACTTGGAAAATGCACTAAACATATGGTTTCAAAAACAGAACGATGAGGAGAACATCCCATTTCATTTTTTGTATGTCAGTATGGTTGAGACAGAGGTGGGTTTTGTATCAAGCATTGACATGCATGCGTGTTGTTTAAGGCCACTGGAGATAACTGAATGTGTAGACAACTTCTTTTCAAGCTATACCATGGTTTTAATTTCAGAACCCTTTTAGGAGATGAACGTTCGGGGGCCTCTTATTTCCAAAATGAATCTGATACCTCGACCAATTTTGCAATCTGCAATTTGGGTGTCCCTGCTACTTTAGTGCCCTTGCTAAAGATTTATCATTCTGTCAAATTTTGGAATTCTTCTAACCATACTTAGACATGGCGCCAATTCGGGACTTCAATATTTTTTTAATGTGAAGCGTGAAAGTCTCCTAGAGTGACTTTCTCATGGAGTCAGCAACTCGGGCCTACTGTTAATTAATCTGAGATTAATGTAACCATCCTTATCAAGGACTTCAGGACTTCGACTATTCGACACTTCTGAAGTTTCTGAATGCAGAATTTGTACAACTCTCGGAGTAGTATGGGCTCGAAGTAGTATGGACACGTGCAATAAATGCAGACTAGCCACCATGCATGTGGGATTCCGAAAGACAACTAGCCATATTAATTTAATCAAATAGAAACAATAACCAAAGATCGTCGGTTCTAAGTGTCCACCATGCTACAAACCCTGACATGTGGTTAACCATGTCTCATCCACGCAAATAATAATTATCTGAGGAAGAGATAAGGTCCTCAAATCTACCCACGTATACAAGCCATTTTTCACCTTCCTAAGCTCTTTGTTACCTTATGCACTTCCATTTGTCTTTACACCATTGTCACTGGGATATGATCCTTATATGGAATCGTTTTTCTACCCTTTACGCCTACAATTTATTCCTTTGGTAAACACAGGCAGTGAACAGAATGGCTTGCAATGGCTGCACAAGAGGGTGATTTAGTACCATCCCTCAGTTGACAGAGCGACTTGCAATGTATGCACAAGAGGGTAAACCAATACCATCCTAGTGCCAAGTATGTGAATGTGTAAGGTATGATCTATCCAATAAAAATTCATGTCAATTGTTTTAAAAGGTTTTTAATAGTATTGAACTAGTTAAAACATGTGGACCCTTAGCCTAATCCTCCAGGATCCCTTGATTTTCCCGAACATATTGATAATCCCCCTAATCCCGCGATTACAAATCTTGTTTCTCATAATTGTATTGATCCCCATCCCATAATTTACAAAGAAATCAATGTTCAAAATCCAGTGCCCACTAAGAATTTAACTTGCCAACAAAGGAGAAACAAAAATTAATGTTTGGACTCAGGTCATTTTGTGTTTTATCTTCATCCTCCACCCAGGATTTGCATTTCAGGTCCTGCAATTTTTTTATTTATAAATTACTGAAATATGTCACTGATAAAGATGGATAAGGACTGACAATGTTGTTGAATTTTCTTGCAGCTTGCTTAGCTTTGTACCATACTTAGCCCTTCTATACCTAGCTGTAGTTTTCTTCTACAAGAACATTTTGCAAAGGCAACAAGCTTTATTGTTCAACACTTTTCAGGGATAGTAATACATTCATGTTTCTTTGATATCAGTAGTCACATTTAAGGATGTTCTGTAAGAGCATTTTCACTCGGTTATTATTTTTATATTTTTTTATATTTAGTTTGATTTCCAACACCTCCTAGTATTGAACATTCCTACTTGCAAACTATAAATAGTAAGCAGTAAACAACAAATATGAATGAAACTATTGTATTGAAACTTACTCATGAATGGTGAATGATAGAATCACAGTTCCAATTGTGGGTGCAGTATCTCAACCCTGAAAAGTGAAACAATAGGTCCAACTGCAGGTACAAGACCTCAACCTTGCAAAGTTGAAGCAAACAAGAGTGCAAGATTTCAACCCTACAAAGTGAAAGAACAGGTCGAATTGTGGGTGCAGGACTTCAATCTTGCAAAGTTGAAGAAAACAAGAGCAAGCAACAAAAAACAAACCAGTGAGAAAGCACCAAGAGGTCCCACTGCAGCTGCAGGACCTCAACTTTGCAAAGTTGAAGCAAACAATAATAAGCAACATCCAGCGAACCAACAAACTAGCGAGAAAGCAACAACTAGTGAACCAGTGAAGAATATATGTATCATGAATGATGACTAGATTGCATTCCAAATACAGAAGAAATATGAAACATATGATGTAGAAGCAACTCCATCATTATAGTCGACTATGTGAGTGCCAATGGACAACAATATTTCCCAAATTCACCGCATACAAGATTGTATCCAAAAATTGGAGAAAAAATGTATTGTGACAGGCCTGTTAAGTAAACATTTAAGGTTGTCAGGCATGTTAAGTAAACATTTAAGGTTGTCGGGACTATTTAAGGGCCTTGCGCTATGTAAACATTTAAAAATGAATGTATTGTGTCAGGCATGTTTAAGTACTTAAAAAAGAGTGTTTGTGCTCAAAACTTTGGATATGTAAACATTTAAATAAAAATAATCAAAATTCAAAAAGAGTGTTGATGCTCAAAACTTTGGATATGTTAACATTTAAAACATTGGGAATAGCGAAGATGTCAATAAGACTTTGAATCTATTCTCCAATGAGATAATGACAAATAAGTTTTTTTTATTATATAAAAAATAATGTTTTTAGTTATCTAGTTCGAACAATAGAGATTATGCGGAAATTTATAGTCAAAGGACAAATTAATATGAAGTTGACGAATTATCGATCATTATAGTCCCTCTACGCCTTTGGTAGGGACTAATAAGTAACATACTTTTATTAGGGTGAACTATAATGTTGAAAGCTTTATATTTTGAAATGAATAATGTAAAAAGTGTTTGGGTAATGTTATGAATGACATTAAATAATATTTCTCTTTCTGTTGATAATGAAGAGAATGTCACTGACATACATAATTGTAAAATCTTTATCATTGTTAAAAATTAGAAATCTTCTAGACAAATCATTCTCAAAGCTTCACACATTTTATTTGTCCATTTTACCAAACCCCTAGTTGCTATCCATTATCTTTAAAATGCACATAGTAAATAATGGGGTGGGGCTCAAGATATTAGAGATACCAAACCCTAGTTGCTATCCATTATATTTAAATTCACATAGTAAATAATGGGGTGGGGCTCAAGATATTAGAGATAGAGCTTTGAGGATTTGTTTAATGCTTCATCATTGTCTTGTCATTTTTCATAATTGGGAAGAAATTTAGGGTTAACAGAGGTAGCATCGTACTTATTTTTACATGCAATGTAGAAAAGAAATATATATGTCCCATAAAGTGGATTTTTTCATAAAAGACAATAAATCAAAATGAAAATGACCATCCCTTTTGGCTCATAGATATATTTAAGACCCTCCCTCTTATTGGGGGTGGGGGTCCTTGGATTTACAAAAAAATCTGATATGTAGAGACAATTCACATGCAAATCTGATCCAAGTGGATATTGATGGCCACCCACCTAGTCCACTGACTCAAGACACAGTTTTCCATCTTGGAAATTTTTTTAAGGTTTTTCGAGTCTTGAACTTCTGGAGCCGTTTTGAGGCCCTAAATGACATTTTTTTTGGCGCGACAGCACCCAGTAGATTGTCAAAGGCATGCATTGGGTCATTCGAAATGTGTACTTCTCATCTAGACCTTTTCGACGGTATATCGAATGCCTCTAACAAAGATCGTATGCAAAATTTACGCCCTCAAGAAGTTGACGTATCAACTACCCACAAACCTTTTGGTGTTTCATCTCTCGGGGTTAGGGTTTTGTATGTTTAGGGTTTTCTCTCATTGATTATTTATGTTAAAAACTCTGTTGAAGCCTCATTGTAATCCATCTTGCGAATGCGCGTATTCGTCGCATCTCTTCTCGGAGATAAGCTGCCACCATTCTAGCGATTTTATTTCACTCTGTGTTTTTGTAGTTCCTGCATATTTCAGTCATTAATAGAAATAGAGTTTTATTGTCTTTCCAAGTTTTTTGTCATATATTTGTGTTTTATTTTGTTCCCTCAAAAATCCAGATCAAAATCTGACACCTAATAAAATTGGAATAAAAACATTTTATTTGTTTCTTATTCATTATTCTTCATTTTAATTCCTATGAAGGGTGTACC
>ML793867.1:85866-99568 GCA_009831015.1 Picea engelmannii | reverse complement strand
ATGAACCATATTACATACCTTAGGATCTGTGTCATACAACTGTTTGACAAACCATTCAAAACCTTTAAGTTCACCAACAATAATGTAGCAGAAAGAAGATTTTCTTTTGAACCTTCATAAAGTGGTTTTTCTTCCTTCTCTAGTAGAGGTACGTCAAGATCACAAATGTCCTCATCATCATCCTCATCCGGTCGAGCAAACAAGTCTTGGATCAATTCATTTGTCCCATCATCTTCAACTATATTGTTATTATTGTCATCTTCTTCCATAGGATCATTAACTTGATCTTCAATATTCGGCACTCCAAATTCCTCAGCGCTTTGTAGTACAACATAATTTCTGCTAGTACTTGGCACGTTCGGACGCTTAGGGGGCTAGCCTGACTTTATAATTACAAACAGTCATGCAAAATTAGTGTACTGCATAAGAAATATTTAAACAATATAAAATTTTATAAATACAATCAATATAAAGATATAATAATGAATATATAATTTACCAAGGGACGATATTCGTTCGGTCCACCTTCAATGTGCCCATGGGTTCTGCAATGTCTTACAGTTGTTTGTATTAAAATTCTTCTGACTTTTGTGCTCCTGCATTTAGCGCAAGAGAAATAACATCTCTCGTCACCTTGTCCATAATATCTCCACATCCTTCACCACAACCAAAATATTGAGACGATTATGTTATAAAGTTCAGTGATGATGTGTTAGATCTATTCGATTCTTGAAATGCAATAGACCAAACCATACAATATATTTTACCACATAAGCTTCAAAGCTTCACCATAACCAAGTAACATAATCAAACGACATAATATAACTAGGGCAAGAGATCAAGTCACATATAAGCATGGAAAAATTAGCATGTTCACAGATGACATAAAATCTACATAAACATATAAGGTTTAAAAATATTAAAGGAGACAAAAGAAAAAAAATATTTAACTAACCTTCAAAGTCTAAAATCCTCTTGCATGCCTTGAACAATGATCACAAAACTAAGCTCTGTAGATCAAAGATCAGTTCGATCTCTTAATCAACAAGCAAACCTTCACATAAAAATGAAGATTAGCAGAGCTATAACACATAAAATATGTCGCAACTATAACAAATTAGTCGAAATTCGATTCGAATTAACTAATTTATAGATTCGTCATCGTCGGAATTCTGATGACTATAACCCTAAATTAAGGTTGACCATTTCGAAGTCAATGACCGTTATGTTGACCTACAAACGGCTATATTAAATTGTCGGAACTAGGCATCGTACTTCCGATGACCTTAGAACAAGTCGGAAATCCGACGTTATCGGGACTAATTTAAAAAAAACAGTAAAATTTCATTTTTTTAAATTTTTTTCGACAAAAAAAATGATTTTATCACAATCATTGTAATAGTTTGTCGATTTTTTAGCCTATATGTAATAGTGATAGAGAGGTAGTGGAGACGATTGAATGTAAGGTGGACTAGGTCCACTATATTATTAAATATGGCCCACTATGGTAGTTAGATATAATAAATGGGTAGTTAGATATAATAAGTGTAAGAGGACTTCTTAGAAGGTTATTCTTCTAGAAGGTTCCTCCTCTAGAATTTTCTTAGGTGATGGTAGCACTATATAAAGGGGTTAAAGCAATGTAATGGGATATGAATAGAAGTTTTGTATTTGGAGCTGAAGTTCATTAGGAGGTTTCCTGATCTAGATTTTATGAGAAGAATGAAATGATTGCAAATTATTAACAGATGCTTAACACAAAATAACAGAGATACAGTAAAACTGGTTTTTTATTCAATAAGGAACTAAGTTGAAACTGTAAAATGCAACGAAAAACAAGCTTGTTGGAATGGTGGTGGCTTATCTCTAAGAAGAGATGTGACGCCTGTGCTCATTCGCAAGAACATGATTACAGTGAGGCTCTGCAGGCCTTTTTACAATAAACAAGAGTGGCAAAAACCCTATACATCCAAAAACCTAACCGTAGGAGATGAAGCACCAAACGTCATGTGGGCCCCATTTGGGTAAGTCAGTACATCAACTTCCCAGGGTTGTAACTTTTGCATATGATCTTTGTTTTAGGCATACGATAGCCTGTTGGAAAGATCTATCCGAGGACTACAACTTTTGATGAAAATTTCATGATGAAATTTTCTAAACACTAGATGCCTGTTGTATGCAGTCGGGGTTGAGCTCTGTTGGTGCCAGTTGTTCTACTATGTCTGAGGTGTCCAATAATGGTGGGAAATAAGGCCGAAGGAGGTCCATGTTGAACATTGGGTGCAGGCCAAGGAAAGGAGGAATCTTGAGCTCAAAAGAGTTATCCCCCACAGCCTTGGTGATGGTGTACGACCCATAACGGAGTGGGTGAAGCTTCCGATGGAGTCCTGTAAGGCATTATTTCTACAAGTGAAACCAAACTTTTTCACCCACCTAAAACTTATGTGGCACCCGATGTTGATCATGGCATTGCTTGTACTTGTCATTGGACTTTTGTAGGATATCCTGAACCTGTTGGTGGATGTGTTGGATCCGCTCAATGAACTGGGTGGCTTTGTTAGCTTCATTTGGAGCAAGATATGAGTCGGTCGAGGTGACTGCAAGGGGAAGTGCAACATCTATGGGACCCAATGGTTGGAATCCCAACCCCACCTAAAAGGGGTTGTGGTCAGTTGAGTTATGCAGGGCTCAGTTGTAGCTATGTTGGACATAGGTAAGACTCTGATCCCATGTGTGAGGGTGCTTCGAATTATACATGCACATGATATGCACGATCATTTAATTTACGACCTCGATTTGGCCATTTGTCTGGGGGTGGAAGGTCATGGATTTGGTGAGCTTGGTGTCCAGCAGTGGCCAGAGGCTCGAACAGAATGTGATGAGAAATCAATTGTCCCGATCTGAGACCATGGTTTGTGAGATTCCAAAATGTACCCTGACTCGTTCAAAGAAGATCTTGGCAGTGGCTTCTACTGTGATTCTCTTCTTCCAGGCAACCAAAATCGCCATCTTAGAAAAGCGAGCAACAACCAAAAAAACACAGTCATTTCCCCACTTGGTGGGTGGGAGGCCCGACATGTAGTCCATTGAGATGGATTCCCATGGCTTGTCAGGAGTAGGAAGAGGGGTGTACAAGCCATGTTTCTTAGTGGTCGGTTTGGCAATAGCGCAGGCAGTGCAGGACCTGATATACTTGCTGACCTCCTCTCGAATTTTCGGCCAATAGAAATGTTTCTGTAGCATTGCCACTATCTTTTCGACACCGAATTGTCCTTCCACCTGACTGTCGTGGGCTTCCCAGATCAGCTTCGCTCACTCACTTGATGGAACACAGATATGGCCTAGATGACACAACAACCCATCCTGGAGATGGAAATTATCGACAACTACGTTTTCACCCAACATTTGGTGGGTGGTGGCGAAGTCTGAGTCTGTCTCATAGAGTTGGGGCCATCCAAAGGTCTCATGGTCATAAGAGTGTAGCCCCGTGGTGAGTGCTGCTACTGGTAGTATACTGAGGCAATCAATGACATGGTTGGTGCTTCCTATTTTATACTTGATGTTGAGGTGGAATTGTTGTAAGTATGTGGACCACTTTTGATGGCGGTCATTCTGTAATTTTCCTTGTGTCTGCATGAACTGTAGTGGCTTATGATCAGTGTGGATGATTGTCTCCTTCCCAAGAATGTAATGTCTCCACTGGCAGTAGGCTTGCACAATGGAGTACATTTCTTTGTCGTAAGTAGGGTACTTACGAACAACATATGATAGTGTCTCACTATGATAGGCCACAGGGTGGTCGTGCTGAGTGAGAATGATTCTCACAACATAGTTTGAAGCATTTGTCTCGATCTCAAAGGGCTATTATAGCTCTGGTAGTGAATGTGTTGGGGCTAAGCACAAGCGCTACTTCAAATCATCGAACACTTGTTTTTGGGACCGGCCCCACTCAATTTTTTCCTTACCACTGCCCCTAGTTATTTGGCTGAGGGCCCATGCAATATGGGATAATCCCAACACAAACCTGTGGTAGAAATTGGCAAGGCCCAAGAAGCTCTATTGGCAGGCGAAAATGATCGTCCGTCAACTGGAAGAACGAGTCCAGTTCGAGGTTGTCTAAATAACCCAAGCCGTTAGGTGTAACTCGTTCCGACAAGTTTAATGGCTCTGTTAGCCAAACTAAAAGTCCTAAAAGAAACAAATAAAAGAAATGAAATAGAGAACTAATTACTAATCACTATATATATATGTACATATGTATACTGTAACTATTGTAGATATATTTAAACATAAGATTTGCTTATCTTAATTATGTACATGATATACAAACTGCAATTTTTAATATAAACTTACGAAAATCAATGTGAAAAATGATTGCTTCTAGGAAGGAGATAAAGAAAGCACATAGAAATATTTTTTTTGTTTTTCCTTTATAAATATAAACTAATATGAAAAAATACTATGAAACAGAAATGTGCAGATAGTCAAAAGTTGAACCATATATTCGAGTTTCAGTGATAAGTAAATGACAGAAAAATGTAAATGAGCTAACCTTTTAGTGAGTTAGTGATGTGTATCCAAGCATCTGCATGATTAGAAAACGTCCAACTACCACGTCCAAGAGGGGAACCTGCACTAAACCTTAGGACTGTTCTAAATAAATCCAGAACAATGTGTTGGCAGTTTGGGTTTTAATGACTAAAGCGGAGACACCAACATAAACCTGTAATATCATAGTTATACATGATTATTGTAAGATAAATATGAAAGTAACCCGTACATTTCATTTTTTTAATTAAAATCGAAAGATAAACCCTATCATTTTAACTGAAAATATGATCACAACATTTATATTTTGAGAAGCAAATTATAGATGGTATTTAATATAACAATCCTGCACATCATAGATCATTTAATATAAAGATATCAGATCTATATATGTATCAGTCTTAACAAAACATAAATGACAACATTAATAAACAAGAGGCTAAAGCCAAAATGCATGAATGTTGTTTCATTAAGTTTTGGAATTAATCGTCCATCTCTTGCTCTCATCCAAGATGATTTCATTACCAAAATATGTAGTATTTAAAGAGTTATTGTAAGCTAAACATCCTATCTTGTAAGATAGGATCAGATCTCAAAAGGATCTAAAAGTTACAAAAATAGAGGGTCTAAAAAGCCACTCAATATCAAATTGTATCTTCAAAATTATGAAAGTTTTGTTTTGATTTACAAAATAAGCCAAAAGAAATGACTAATTAACTAAGTCCATAAATGCTCCATCTTATGAGATCACCACAAGATACATCATATCTTGAAAGAAAACGAAATAAGCAAATTAGATATTTATTTAACCAACATTTTCCAAATTTTATATGAAAATTGACTTGGCTACAGAATCTCTCGATTATGTAGCCAGTCTTATTATTGACAACAGAAATCTAAATCACTCTATACTAATTAGAAAAATAACAATAAAAGTACAAATAAAATAAAAAAACAATCTTACCATTCAACTGAAAACCAAATTCGAATCACAAAATTTTAGAGTTGATCACGGCCTCAATACTATAAACGTTTTTTATTATGATATTGCCAGTCCTCTTCAAGCGTTTTCCTTGCCTTTGTGCATTGATCTTGAGCTCGTAGTTTTCAATTGTCAATGAGCGGTTTTGAGCTGTAAGAGCCTTGATCGTTTCTTGAAGGGCAGGAATGTCTGTCTAATACAAACCTATCCAATGTAAACACACTTCACAATTTATTGCAGAGGCAAATGGTTGAGGAAGCGCATGACTGTGTGTTAAAACACTACCACCATCCACTGTCAGATTTTGACCGAATTTAATTCCTGGAAAATCCTTGTTGTGCTTTAGACACGGTGGCAAGTTATTTACATAATCAAAAGCTTGACTGAGATCCGGTTTAGAGTGATTTGGGTCTTCAGCTGCCAGGAAATTTTCAATCTCAGAATTAGATCTCTCATGGACCTCGATCGATTCAATCGAGCTCACATGAGCTTTTGATATATTCCATAGGCTCCTCGAAATTAGTCTCCCAGCCCTCTTGTTATTAAACCCTCACATGTCTCGATTTTTCTTTGATTGTTTGGAAGGGTTTCCACTGGTGGATTTGATATTAAGGTTAGGGTTGATGACTCGCTCACACTCAGGAATTTCAACAAGCTTGGAGCCGACGTCCTGTTGTTCACACGCAAACTAGTCGGGCGTAGCCCTTTCATAAGGGTTTTCACACAAGAAAATTGGCCTATCACTGGAGGGAAAAAGAGACTTCTCTAGCATAGGTTTATCAACCATCAGAGTCTCTATAGGGTTTACTGCAACAAAGCCATTGTGAGTCACAAAATCATCCCAATCATCATTAAGTAGTTTTAGATGATGGACTATCAACAACTTAATCAACCCGTGATGAAATAAGATGGAATTCAATTTCTGCCTTTTAAATCTCTTTGACATTTTATACAAGCTCCTTAATAAGTAAAATGGCATGTTTAATTGGAAACTGATAAAATGCATGAGTAACCTTATGTGGTAGAGGAAGATGAGACCGTAACGACCTTCACAAGTAACAAATTGCCTTAGCAGTGCCAATAGACTATGCCATCTATCTTTCAACAGAGAGAGTGGCATACCTTTGTCACATCATTGAATTTTCTAAGAGGTGACGAACAGACTCCATGGTACTTCTTCCAACTTCAAATTTTTAAACCATTTTTGGCCGGTGAGGGGGAGACCCATTGCCTCGCTCAAAAATTTCTTGGTGATTTCCAATTGAATATCGCCCACTTTGGCTCTACATCCATCGAATGTGAGGGTGAACTCTTGGGCTGCTTGTAAGTTATAACCCTGGAATTTCTTGAGAAACACAACCCAACCCTAACTTTTAAGGTCTTCACTCGCATCATCACATAGCAGCAAAGTTTGGGCGCCATTCGGCTCAACATGGATGATAGGGGCCATAAGCGTTTGGACAGGCAATCACAAAGGTGACCAGGACTCACTATGAGCATAAGGGGTAGTAGAAAATGAGGAAGGCCAGAGCAAATAAAAAAGGAATAAAACCCACAGTTACCCTAGCGCAACCAAAATCAGAGCATAAGGGGTTTCAAGCCATGAAATTGGGCGTTTCAGGTAATGAATGCCATGAGTACAGAGTGAAACCCAAGACTCTAGTTTGTAATGATGGATCCGTCGATTCGAACTGCCACTTCAAATAGAGTACAGGGTACGACCGAGTTGTGTTTGAATCTCATCATATGTAATGGATACCTTGATTTGCCAAGTTTAGGAGAGGATGCGATCTAAAAAATCAAAATACCAATCAAAAGATTTAAAATCGAAAATGATCTACCAAGAACGTTAAATGAAGAAGCATATAGTCTTAATGCCAATCTATTCTTGATGTATTTAGAAAGTACTCAAGATATATATTATAATCCAAGAGCAAATCAAAAAAAATGTTTTATTGATATATGATAAGCTTCAAAGCAAAACAACTTTCATTAAAAGAGTTGTAAGAACATTGACCCTTCTAGAGACATAAGCCTTAGATACAATTGCAATACGATTATAAGTTGCAATGCTTCATTCATGCTTTCAGTCATGAACAAAGCATGAAAATGAAAAAATAAAAATAAGAACAATCAAAACATCTTTTTTACAAGCGAATACTCACCTTCAAATAGCAATATTTACATGATGAAGCGTAGGCAGCTACAAGAATTGTTATTTGTCACTTTAAAAGGCAAAAATCGTGTAGGGCTGCGAACAAGATCTGAATATCAGTGAGTGTGGTTGGGGATGGTATGTCATATATGACTTGGATCTTGGATGGATCCACATGTATGCCATGATGATCAACAATGTAGCCCAGGTAATGGACCCTGTCCATGCTGAAGGAGTATTTTTCCAAGTTGGCGTATAGCTTGTGCTACCGCAGGGTGTATAGACCCTGTTGAATATGCTGCAAGTGTTCTTCCCAAGACTTGTTGTAAATGAGAATGTCATCCAGATACACAACTACAAAAGCATTGGTGAATGGTCGCAGGATATCGTCCATCATCCTCATGAAAGTGGTTGGATCATTTGTCAAACCAAAGGGCATGACCAACCATTCAAAAAGGCCTTCCTTTGTCTTGAAGGTGGTCTTCCATACATCTGTTAGTTCTATCAGGACCTGGTGGTAGCCAGACTTCAGATCAATCTTATTGAAGTATTTGGCCCTTGTGAGTTGATCAAGGAGGTCGTCGATTCGGGGAATTGGGTACCATTTTTTTACTGTGATTTTATTCAGGGCCCTGTAATCAATGCAGAGTCGCCAAGTTCCATCTTTCTTCTATACTAGCATGATTGGGCTCTCACAAGGTGATGAGCTGGGATAGATGTGCCCCTTGTGGAGCAGTTCTTGGATCTTTCGTTTGTTCTCCTCATTCTCTAACATAGAGCAGCGATAGACTAGCCTATTAGACAATGGTGCATCGGGGTTCATATCGATGGGGTGCTTGACCTGACAGTGCAAAGGTACCTCGGTAGGTGAGGAGAAGATATCTGAGTATTCTTTGACGACCTTGTCTACTTATTTTTGTTGTGTGGAGTGGTCAGATGTAGAGACCCTAGTGTTGGCATGTTTTACAGGCAGTGTATGCTTGTCATTGATGGAAAGTACAACAGCGATGATGGCTTGACAAGATGAGAGTATGCATCAATAGAAAAATAGGAACAAAGTAAGCTCATGAGGAATTAGCATAGAGTCGGACGCAGTGTGAAGGTATGGTTGTTCATTTGATGGAAGACAAGCAGGCAAGGAAGACTAGCAGCGCAATGATGATTGAATAGCAAGATCAAAGTTTTGGTCAAACTTCATTTCAGAGTTTTTGACTACCGGGATTTCAGATACTGGGAGTTGGAGATGTCAAGAACTCCCACTACAGGAGTCCCGAAGTCGCGAAATGCGAAAACCCCAAAAAAGGCACATCATACCGAGATTTCGGATACCGGGAGATGGAAAAGTCAGAGACTCTCAACATCACAAGTCCCAAAGTGCCGAAAAGCAAAACGCCGAAATTCCAGAAGCAGGCACATCATACCGGGATTTTGGATACCGGGAGATGGAGAAGTCAGAGACTCTCAACATCAGGAGTCCTGAAGTGCTGAAAAGAAAAATGCCAAAATTCCATAAGCAGGCACATCTTATCGGGATTTCAATTACCGAGAAATGGAGAAGTCATAGACTCACATCATCTTGAGTCCCGAAGTGTCGAAATACGAAATCCCGAAATAGACACATCAACAAACCATGTCAGCTAAGGACACGTGGCACAATCAAGCAATGACAAGTGTCAAGTTGATTCAACATTTCGGGCACATGTAAGTCACAAATCAGAGAGAGACGTGGCAGCTATTCAACACGTGTCAATCCACGTATGACGTCAACAGGTTTACATCACATTGGAACTTTCTATTTCGGGGGTTTACAAAGCAAGCAAAATCTCCACCATCACAATGTCTCGAACTCCGAAATGCCGAAAGCGACCATTGTGAGTCTCAAAAAACTTGAAGGGAAAAACACTAAAATCTCGTCAACCATCCATCTCAGGGGGTTATGTGAACTGTCCGATCACTTCGAATATTTTTTGATCATGAATTTGATAATGTTGGAGTCATGATGAATCAAAAGGAAAAAACGTCGAAATCACGATACCCAAAGTCGTGAAATGATAAAGACTCCATACCGGAGTTTCGGAGATCGGGAGTTGGAGGAGTCAAGAGTGAAGACTCTTCATTTCAGGAGTCCCGAAATCGTGAAACCCAAAGTCATGAAATGTCGATTCGTCGAAAAGAGAAACTCAGGAGTATGAACCATTGATCCGACTCCATTTCGGAGTTTCGGATAACAGGACTTGGAGTTGTCAAGAACACTTCACCACAGAAATGCCGAAATCCTGAAATGCGAATTTGCGATATATAGTTTCAAACTAGGCGGTGTTCACCGTCTGTGGTCCCGTGGGGGAAGGATCTAGTATAGACAAGCTCCTTTTCGAAGTTTCGGAGATCAAGACATGGAGTGTGACAAATCTTTACCCCGGGGATCCCAAAATATCGAAATCCGAATTGGCGAAATAAATGCAAGATCACATGAAGTCAATCCAACGGTGCAGGGGATTTTGGGCACGATCGGAGGGCTAATGTTTCTCCTCGCAATCTAACTGTTGGAAACCATTGATGGTCTCTGCCAGAGGATTCGAAGAGACCTCTGTGTGATCGCCAAAGAAGCTGAAGGGTCTCCAAGCTTCTTCCAGTGAATGAAGACGATTCTTAGAGGGACTGACAAGTGGATGAGCGTTGAAGTTTGTAACTGAAGAAGAAAGTATAAGCTCAACTATGCCAGAGAAGATGAAGAGTCTCGACTACCAGAGAGGCTAAAGAATCTCAACATGACATCCAGTGATGCTGAATGCGTAGGCAAACTGCCAGAGAAGCTGAAGGGTTACCATGATGATCAAACAAAGCACTCGAGATGTGGAAGAGATTAATGCGGTGTGAGCAGGCAGAGGCATTGCGTACATTGCATGCACAAGGTGCACATAAGCTATAAGTACACGGTATAGAGAAGTGATGTTGTTGTTGTTGCGGTTGTGAGTGATGCATGTGTGAAGAAGGAGGTGGAGTGCAACCGCTGAAATGCACATAAGAAAAAAGGTGCATTGAAAGAGGAATGGTGCATAGAGTACAAAAGATAGAAGAACAGAAAGTGCAAGTGATGCGTGCAGGATGACAGTGAGACAAATAGAGCAACGAAAATTTGCAGAACAGTGATGAGACTGGTAAGCTATTATTGAACACTATATCACTGTAATAGGTTTCAGTATTTCATATTCATAATCAAGGGTGGAAGGGAGGTGCTAGGGAGGACTGTTTTCCTCAGAGGTTTAAGTGGGTGCTTGAACACAGGGAGTAGTAGCTTCCTTCTAGTTGGTGCTAGAGAAACCAGGGAGTTGTTGCTTCCTTCTAGTTGGTGCTAGAGAAACCAGGGAGTTGGTGCTTCCTTCTAGTTGGTTCTAGAAAAACCAAGGAGTTGGTGCTTCCTTCTAGTGGGTGCTAGATAAAACAGAGAGTTGGTGCTCTCAGCAAGTTGCAGCTTGCAAAACAGAGGTTGTAGCCTCACAATGAGTTGGTGCTCATATGTATGATAATGTAAAGAATGAAAATAATACTTATCATATAAATAAGAAAAGAGGTTTTTACCCTGTATGGGTTTCCTCGGGAAATATCTATCTCTTTGTATCTGATATATGTGACTGATGTTGAATGTGCCATTGCTTATTTCCATGCATTATTGTGATTACCATTGAGTGCCTTGTAAAGAATTTAAAACAAGTATAATTGTTTAAGCACAGTAACAACTGATTCACCCCCCCCCCTCTTAGTTGTCCAACACCTAGATGTGGTTGTGATATTTCGCTCATTCCGAGAGTGAATCACAAAGAAGAAAAACTTCCCCATCTAAGAGATGACCTTCCTTCATTGCTTGGCAGAGATCAAGGAGATAACACTAGGTGGGACTGCCTCGGGTATCCTGTACAGTTTCTTGTTCAAAGTAATAATAACACTACGAGGCCTAGACTCACATACAACAAGACCTTTCCATAAATAAGGTTGGCCCAAAAGAACATTACAAACTTCGAGAAGAGAAACATCAAACAATACCTCATTTTTGAAGGGCTTAATGTCGTACGACAATCGACATTGTTGGTTGACGCAAAGATCACTTCCTTAGCAGAGCCATCCAATGGTGTAGGGTTGTGGGTGCGGCACTGTCGGCAGAGCCAGTCGCTTGGCAACATCTGATGAGATGAGGTTCTTCTATCTACTGCTATCAACGATGAAGTGCAGCGGGGTGCCTTTTACCCACATCTGTGAATGAAAGAGGTGATCTCCTTCTTCTGGATCGTCTGGTTCATTAGGCTGGAGCTTGGTGGTAGCAACGGTGGCATTGGGTTCCACATCAATGATTTGTCTTCCCCTTCCTGGTTCTAACTTAGATTCAAAACCCGCATCTGATTCAAATCATTTCACTTCAACCAATAGCGACTGCTTTGAGCAGTAGTCAACAGTGTTATGCCAAGGGCTCTTATGGAAGTCGCACCACTTCCCGATATCTTTCTTTGTCTTTCAGGTGTCCTTCTTTTCTTGGGGCTTGGACTGTTTGTCCTGATACTGTCCATATTTTCTCTGTCATTTGTTCTATGGGTTGGAGCCACCCTTTCATGGATTTTTCTGTGATGGGTTCCCGGGCCCAAATTGCCGCATCTTATGTTTGATCTTCTGCTCGATTTTGATGACATATCGGTAGGCCACGCCCAAGGACGAGATTTTCAGAAATTCCATTTCAGTATGGATGTATCTATGCAGAGCACCATGATACTTGAGCACCAAATGTCACTCTGAATCTTTGATACCCAACTTGGTGCACAAGGTATGGAAGATATTTATGAACTTTGGCATTGCTTGGTCTCTTTCTTGCCGCAGTGTGGTCCATTTGGAATACAAGTCATCATAACTTCCAACAGAGTAGTATTGTTCCTTAATAACATCCCTAAAGGATTCCCAGGTGGTCGTGACTGTAAATAATGAGGGTGCCTTTGTTTCCTATTGCTCACAGAATTTTTCCCACCAATATTTGACATGGGGAACGAATTTGAGGAGCGCAAAAGTAATCTTTTCTCTATTCGAAAAGTTATGGATAGAAAAATACCCTTCTATTAGATTCAACCACTTGTCTACACTATATGCATCTATCTGACCTTCAAATATAGGAATATAGAAGTTTATTTGTACCTTGAAGGGGGCGACGCCTTCGCTCGAAGAAGATGTGTCGCCTGTTGGTAGTCGCTGAAGGATTTGCGCGAAACTATCTATCATATCGTTCCTCTGTTGCATGAGGGCTTCGTCAAGCAACATTTTGAAATGATCTCCTATCATGTCATCTTTCTTTTCTCCTTCCATGAGAGGTCGCTTGGGCATGCGAGAGCTTTGGTCCTCAAGAGAAACAAGCTCGAGACCCAATTCTTTGTAGCCTGACCTCGTTGGGGACATGCATTAAGACGACAAGGAGAAGACCACTCTGATACCACTGATCCAGATTTTATGAGAAGAACAAAATGACTACAGATCATTAACAGATGCTTAACACAGAATAACATAGATACAGTAAAACTGGTTTTCTATTCAATAAGGAAATAAGTTGAAACTGTAAAATGCAGCGAAAAACAAGCTTGCTGGAATGGTGGCGGCTTATCTATGAGAAGAGATGTGACAAATGCGCTCATTCACAAGAAGATGATTACAATGAGGCTCTGAAGGCCTTTTTTACAATAAACAGGAGTGTCAAAAACCCTAGACATCCAAAAACCTAACCCTAGGAGATGAAGTGCCAAAAGTCATGTGGGCCTCGTTTGGGTAAGTTAGTACATCAACTTCTCGGGGTCATAACGTTTTCATATGATCTTCGTTTTATGCGTACGATAGCCCGTTGGAAAGATCTATATGAGGACTACAATTGTTGATAAAAAAAAATTGTTATGTAGATACCCAAAAAAACGTCGTTTAGGGCCTCAAAACGGCTCCGAAAGTTTAGGACCCGAAATAACTGCTAAAAATAGTAAATTACCAAAATTGCCAGA